>JBBPBX010030704.1:0-35013 GCA_038048925.1 Garcialebias charrua
TCAATCCCCGACATTAAAAACATTACTAGAACTGCCTTCTTCCACCTGTGTAATATCACTAAAATTAGAAACATCTTATCTAAAAATGATGCAGAAAAACTGGTTCATGCATTTGTCACGTCTAGACTGGACTATATGGTTTATTATCTGGGTGTCCAAATACTTCTTTAAAAAGTCTTCAGTTGATCCAAAATGCTGTTGCCAGACTCTTAACTGGAGTTAGTGCGATTCAACCTTTACTTAGACAGGTTAATCCCATTGAGCCTCGAGGACGCATTTACAAGAAAGACCTGATAAGTTAGCTCCCTGTCAAGTCCAGAATTTAATTCAAAATCTTACTTCTAACCTGCAAAGTTCTCAACAACCTAGCTCCATCTTATATTTGAGATCTTATTGTTCCATATTTTCCTAACAGAGCACTTTGCTCTCATATTGCAGGGTTATTTGCGGTCCCTAGAGTTTCCAAAACCAGAATGGAAGGAAGATAGTTCAGTTCTCAGGCTCCTCTCTGGTGGAACCAACTTCCAGTTTCTGTCCATGAGGCTGACACATTGTCCAGTTTTAAAACTTTCCTTTTTGATAAATCCTATAGTTAGGGTTGGCTTGTTATGCTGCTATAGGCTTATAGTTGCTATAGGTGTATCTGTTCTTCTCAAACCCAGCCAGTCGGATCAGATGCCGCTTGTCCTGAGCCTGGTTCTACTAAAGGTTTCTTCCTCATGAGGGAGTTTTTCTTTCCACTGTCACCTTCATGCTTGCTCAAGATGAAAGTTCTGTGATGGAGTTAAATTTAAAGCAGTCTGCTCCTCAGTTAAATACCGGTAGTTAAATTATTATTTTTATATATGAATGTTTCTGTTCAGTTCCCTGAGATGACTTCCGTTGTAACTTGGCACTACATAAATAAACTGAACAGAATTGAATTGAAGATGATTTGGGCGTTTTATTGGAAATACTTTAGGTTAATTATTTGCCTTATTGGTAATATGATTCCCATTTAATCGGCTTCATTTGACGTTTTTGTTGGGGATGTTAGTTAAATCAAACTAATCTAATCGGACTCCCCGAGCAGCCTTGAACAAGGCTGACTACAAATTTCTCCTGAAGTCGGAGCAACTGAAGAACGGAACCACTGTCGCACCCCCCGAGAGCTCTCTGTGTGCTTTCAGATAAGGTCGGCTGGTCCCATCTGCAGAACTGTGCTCTATCTGGACGGTGCTCACAGACTTGTCTCACTGCTTCGCCCCCAAATGCAACATGTGACTTGTCTTAACTGTGCTTGCTGGTAGAGTTTTTTGGCTGTATCATAGAGTGTCCTGTAAGACAAAATGTGATAGAATATTTTTTGAATACCACTGATTACCCTATTGTAACCTTCCTTTTTTTCCATATCTGTTTGTGGCAGCGCAGATTAATTTCTGCTGCGGCTGCGTGCACACGTCCCCATCTCAAGGACGGTGTGTGCGTCAATTGAAATGTTTTGTGCTCTGGTGCAATGACGATGCCAATAAAGATATATTCTATTCTATATTCTTGTGACGTCACTACGAGTTGCATTTGTGTAAAGTTTTTCTTTGCTCAATTAGTTTTGTCTTTTTGTATTTTGGAACTGAACCTTTCGAAACAACTAAGTAATGCAGTTTGGTTGAAATACTTTAGTAACCGTCTACAAGTCCTCACCTTATTTAGAATTTTATTCAAAACAACTTTCTGCAATTAAAAATAATAAAAATAAAAGAAGCCAACAGCATCAGGGTGCACCCACCATGACCCACACGAGGAGTGTGTTTTGGCTGTGTGGCGGAGGCCGTTGGTGAGGTGGCGGTGCAGTGTGCTGAATAAGTGAGGCTCTGTTGAATCTTGTCTGTGGCCCTGAAGCCGGGGGTGGGGGTGGTGGTGGTGGTGGGGGCGTCAGAAACCTGAAAACACTGGCCCAACAGTTTGCAATCATTTCAGAAGAACAGCATTGTGGGCCAGTTTTCTCTCTGGGCCCACAGCCTGTGGAGGTTCAAAGAGACAAAGCTCACAACCCCATGTTTGTGTGCACGTGTGTGTGCGTTAAAAGAGCTTCAGAGGACAGACGCACAAACGATTAGAGCAATTTTCCATTATTATCCATCTTCTTTCAACTCAACAGTTTATTTACCTTCCACGCGACTCTGACTCTCTCCTAGAATTAAAGACAATGTTCTCCTGAAATTTGTACAAAATTAAATTTAATGTCGCGGCCCCATCTTTAAAGTACACATTCTATCAACGCAAACGGCAATAAGGACAATTTCAAAGCCATTAAGCGACTCGTTTCAGTGCGTTTGCTCCCGGGCAGGGGTTTGCCGAGGACCAGCCGCTGCACACCCCCCTCCCAGCTTCAACTTCTTCATCCTCTGCACAACATTGTGGCCACAGATTGTGTGGAATGCAATTAGCAGGCCTAAATTAAGTAGTAATGGAGAACCTGGTCTCCCTACGAGGGTTGCTCTGGCAACGGGCGCTCACAACACCGCCTCTAGTAGTTTTGCTACTTTATCTGCAAAATGCACAATTGAGCTATAAACCGGCTCTGTCTGCGGGAGCCAGGCAGGCAGGGTGGAGGGCTGCAAGGAGGGGAGGGTAAAGGATGGGTAGGGGGTGGGGATGGTGGGAGTTGGGGTGAACAGCTGCATGCTAGGAGGTTTCTCTGCAGCTTGTGATATTGCCGGTCGTCAAATATTTACCGTCTAATGCAGCGTGATGCGCTCCCGCATGAGGATGAGGGCCAGATTTCAAAGACCCCCTCAAAGGGGGGTGGGGGGTTCGGCGAGCTTTGATTGCACGACGCCCCTCCAGTTGTGGAGCTACATGACGGAGAGCAGAGAGGCTTCAGTTTGTAAACAGCCTGTAGTCACAGGGCCTTGTTGACTAATGTGACAAAAGCTCTGAGCGTCAGAGGATTTTTCAACACGAGCTTTCGATTATTTTTATTTTTTTTATGGGGTGGAATGGGATTAAATTTGAATGAAGCGAAAGGTGCAATCACACCTGCAGGGAAAGAAAAAAAAAGTTTACTCCGCTGCATTCTTGTGCTTGACTCCTGTCGCTTCACACTTCTCAATTTACAAGTGAGCTGAGACTTGTTAAAAATCGCATCAGGTATTTGACACAGAATTAGAAAATTCTGTTTCGCAACATTGACGTGTAAAAATAAAAACTTGCTTTTTTGGCATAGTTTCTTTAATGTTTAGACAAAACGTGTCAGCAATAACTGATAGCAACTGAGATACGGAGCTGGCCCAAGGCATAAGCAAACTAAGTGGCTGCTTAGGGCCCCGAGGCCACTAGGGGGCCCCCTAAGTGGAACTGATTTTGTTTTTAGTAATGATTTCTATGATTGTTACACACAATTTCATTATAATGTTGTGATTTATTTTACAATTAAAAAAAATTAATAATATTGTTTTTTATAATAATATAGCATGTGTCAAACTCAAGGCCCGTGGGCCAAATCCGGCCTGACATAACCATTCATGTGGTTCTCTACAAAGAGGGCCATAGAAACAGAACTTCAAGATAAGAATTGTGTGCTTCAACATTACTTTATCAGTCAAATCAGTTTTTATGTTTATAATGCCAAATTACTTAGACATAAAACATTTATTTATTCAGAAGGAGTCATCAAATGCAGATAAAGTTATATTTTACTGCTTTGATAAACTCTGCCATGTCTGGCCTTTTGTGGACATTCATGAGCTTGATGTGGCCCAAAATGAAAATGAGTTTGACACCCCTGCACTAAATGATACATACATATAGGATAATGTGAACAGGGCTGTCAGAGTTGCAATGAGTTTATGTTAGGTGGGTGAATGATCTGATCATCTAACTGTTGATTGCAGTAATCCACATTATTAGCAGAAGTAGAAGGCCCCAAACCAAATTTCGCATGGAGGCTTGGGTGGCACTGCTGAGACACAACCGATGATTTTGTTTTTGCGATAATGTGTCCTTTTCCGATCCTATGTATATAATTCAGACCAGACGTTTCCTCTTTATTTAAAACAAACACTACAAATCATCTGTAACTTGTCACAATGGTGGTTTACCCAGATAGAATAGACCGAGGACAACAGGCTCAACAACCAAAGTTATTTATTTACTAAATATAAACAATGGCTATGTATAGGATAGGCTCCTTGGGAACCCTGGAAGGGAAGGAGAGAGGTCAGGGGCTGTCAGGAGCAGTGCGATATTGCCACTTTGATTGGCACTTTGGTTGGCCTTGTTGCTGTTTTAAGTGCTCTATAAATAAAATGGTATGGTATGGTACTTGGAAGTTTCTTACACGACGCTGGTTGGAGGGCAACGTACAGAGGGAGGTGGAGGATTCGAGATACAGAAAGTCCAGTAGAAAGGAGTTCAGGTGGGACATGGAGGCAAGTGGTATGAAGGTGGAGGAGCAGCTGAGGAAGATCCACAGGGAGAACTCATGACTCACAGGTAAAGGAGTCGATGATCCAAGGACAGTCTGTTAGGTCCAGGACAGGAGGTGCAGGAACTGTGAAACTGCGAAGAGAACACAAGGAAAGTTTAACTTGACAGAAGAATGACACAAGGAGACCAATAGCACAAATAACATAGTAAGTAATGCTCCAGCAAGGAAGGAAACTCTTCTGCAGCTTCTTATAGTCCTGGCGCCCATTAGTGGGATGACTCTCAGCTGCTACTTGTTGGCACCGCCTCTTGGACCAGGAACCTGCAGAAAGATCTGTAATCCCTACATAACATTACAGAGATGGATAGAATCAGTTCTCCTTCAAAGTATATAAAGTTATACTGGTCCAGAGGACCAGACTTAGCTTTTTTGGATATATAAAGTTAAGTTAATTATAAAACTAACAACTTAGTTAAGTTGGAAGAAATCAATAGCAACATAATTTTTGTTGGTTTGCCAGAATTTCCATTGTCAGAAAAGCTCAGTGTAACTTTTGGCAACACATGTTAAGTTGATCTAACAAAGTTAAGTCAGGTCCTCTAGACGGACCTGACTTAACTTTGTTGGACTTTTGTACCAGGATTATTCAGCATGCATCAGGACAGATGTAAGCTGAATTCAACACATTTATACATTCCTCCAATTTCTAGCCGCTCATCAGAGTTTTCAATGTGTTCCCAGGCCAAAGAGGACACACATTCCCTTCAGCCAATTCTGGGTCTCCCCTGAGTTCTTCTACCAGTGGATTGTGTCCAGGAATCTCCAGAAGGAGGTAACCAGAATTACCGGAATTTCCACCGTATTTGTTGCACTGCCCTATAAGTCGCATCAGTCCAAATATGTCTAAAAAAGTGGAAAAATCCATAAATATGTCGCTTCGCCGTATATGTCGCATCTATTATGCGTCACCGCTGATGCGTTGCACCTGTTACGCTTCACTGCTGACAACCCAAAAATGTGGGCCGAACCCAGAAATGTGGGCTGGTGTTGTGCCAAAAATCGATGAACTGCCAAATGGCGGCCACAGGAGCGTGCACGGGAGGACTCTAACAAGATTTTAACAAGATTAACACTTCAAAACAATATTTTTTTGCTCGAATTTATAATAAAGGTGTGTCTTAAGGCCGAGTTATACTCGCGCTTTGGTCCTCTGGCTGGAGCGCACGCACTGCGCGCACACTGAGCCCTGCGGCTTCATGCGTTTACAGTGTCGCTGCTGTGTTTATAGTTGACGCACGGCGGCGCATGGCAAAGTGCTGTTCTTTTACGGACCAGCAGGTGGCAGTATCCTCTAAAACCCGTGCATATGTTGCAAGAAAGGGTGTAGAAGAAGAAATCTACCGTAGAAGAACTGTTTGAAATCACACAACAACAAAAAAAGGCTTTCCGCTCGCGTGCTGAACTGTTGTCTTTAGAGGAGTAAATCATAATAGAACAACAGTTATTGTGTCTTGCGGTTTTAATGCATGGAGTCAGCGGAGGAGGAAGCGATCACTTGACTTTTGGCAAAAAAACAAAAGAAAAGTCCAGATCAGGGACAGGGATGAAGAAGAAGAATTTCATACATTTGTATCACATACAAAACATTCCTCCATGCGTCGCGACGCAGTCTCCACGACCACAGCGGCGCAGACAGCTGCAGGCTCTGGCGTGAAGAGCGTGAAGGCTGTCGGGTAAGGTCCCCACTCGACCTGTCAATCAATTCAGTAGCGCCCACGGCGCGCGCACTAGCCTTGTGGAGTTTTAAAAAATCAGAGGTGTGCGACATGGTAAATGGAGCTTATTTATATAGCGCTTTCCAGCCCCCCTGTGAGGAGCCCCAAAGCGCTTTACAATACCAGCCATCCACCCATTCATTCAGACATTCATACACCGGTAGTGGTAGCCTGCCTTGCAAGGCGCCATCCAGACCTACCGGGAGCAACTCGGGGTTAAGTGTCTTGCCCAGGGACACAACGACACATGGTGGGCAGATGCGGGATTCGAACCTCCAACCTTCCGATCAGGAGTCGACTGCCATTACCACTACACCACGGCCGCCCATGCGCCAAAACGACGCGCGGGGCCTACGCGCAGGGGCGGGGACGGTGATATTGCGTCACTTTTGGCGCGCGCACCCTCGCGCGCTGCGCGACGCGTCGAGTATAAGTCTAGCTTGAGTCTAACTTTTACTTAATAAATGCACTTTAATTGTCAAATTAGTTGCATTTTGCCAGGGCGGTGCAGCAAAATGAAAGGATGCACCAAGCAGTGAGCAGAACAACGGTGGGGGGAATATGGCAGTGGTGGGCCTCCGACCGCTAGGTAGCGCTGTTGCGCTATTCCGCTTGTAGCGTTGCTAAATAATCTGTTAGCTTTACAGCGGATTGACTAAGTTTTATAATTCATAAGCGGATTTATTCTATTTTTATTTAAAATGCAGTACCGCTAATAACTAATTATCTATCAGTAAAAACGAAATAACGTATTTACGAGCAGCACCGGATGTGGTCCGTCACAAAAAAGCGTCCCCCTCAGTCTCTTGGTGTGTGCTCTCTCTATAGCAGTTAGCAGCCAGTGTGTTACTCTGCAGCCTTATTGCTTGTTTTCGAAGAGTCAGACGAAGACTTTTTAACATGGAGGGTGAACTTATGGATGTTTCTCAGGGCCTACGCGACGCGTCTGGATTTAAAAATAGAATTTCGCCACATTAGCACTCTTCAAAATGGCGTCCGCGACGGCCAAAGAAGCCAGGATTTTACAACAAAACACGGTAAAACAATTATTTCTTTGCTGAGAAAAAATATATTTCATAGCTGACGTTATAGCACAAGTTTTTCTGAGCTTGAGAGTTTCACGAAATGGTCAAATCTGCTGGATTTAAAAAAGTAGTTCACCATTAGGACTCGGCAGCAAACTTACATACTCAGGGAATCACAAGGAACTCAGGAGACAGAGGCAACAGGAGACAATGCCAGGACAATGATAAACACAGAGATACAGACTTATTTTTGATTTGATGTTCATTCATTCATTTTAAAAGAACAATACAAAACAGTTTCATCAGATACAAGGATGAATAGACTTTTAGCTGAATGGATGGATGGATAGACAGTTAGCTGGATGACTGGATGGATGATCTTTAACAAGTTCTAAAATCATTAAAATTTAACCTCAGCTTGTGCCTCTGACCCAACAGAACCTCCTTCAGCAGCAGAACCCTCTGTGGTTCTCTGACTTCATCAGTCTGCAGGACTTCATCAGTCTCTCTCCTGGTTCTGGAGGAGTTCTGACCCACTCTTCTTTCCATTGTCAGAGTCAGAGAGAATTTATTGTCATTTGCACCGCATGTAGTACATGTGTTGAAAACGAGATTATGTACACAGGGTCCCAGTTACATCCAACAACAAATGCAAGAGAAAAACAATAATAACATCTAGGATTAACTAAGAGAGACATCACATCAGCTAGTAATACACTAAGCCCTAATGTAGTAGAAAAACATCATTATAAACAGCAGCACGAACATGAGCAGATGGTCACAGATGAACGCAGCAACAAGAAACAGATCAGTATCAGTATGATGTGACATTTTGCAGTGTTTATTCTTATTATTTATTTATTCATGAGTCTGACAGCTTCAGGGTAGAAGCTGTTCCTCAGTCTAGTGGTTCTACATTTGATGCTCCTCAACCTCCGTCCCGAGGGGAGTGGTGCAAAGAGTGAGTGTGCTGGGTGAGTGAGGTCTTTCATGATGCAGGTGGCTCTTTTTCTGCATCTGGAGGTGTAAATGTCTGTGATGGTGGGGAGACTGACTCCCACAGACTTCTGTGCAGCCTTCACCACTCTCTGTAGAGCTTTTCTCTCTGCAACTGTGCAGCCTTGCATTGTTGCTTCAGTTCTTTGAGGTTTCTGCTCTCTGAAGGTTTCAGGTTCAGGTTCTGGACTCTGACTGGGCCGTTGATTTGATTTGATTTGATGTTTATTCATTCATTTTAAAAGAACAATACAAAACAGTTTCATCAGATAGAAGAATACAAGTAGGATAAAATGAAAGGAGCAGAAAGAAGATGAAATCTTATTATATCTGCCCCTTATTTATTTCACAGTTTGTTCAACCAATGATAACCTTCAAACTACATCACAAAATGAATAAATCTACTAATTTATCTAACTGTAATACTGTACACAAACACACTAAGCTACATCATATATAGTTTTTGAGCAAGTCCTTTTCGACCTTTTTCTTAAATGTATACAACTCAAACAACTTACTGTATAACAGTTCATGCACCGCTAGTTGGCAGTGTAGTGCAAATATTGCATAACTTGCTGCTACCAATTGTTGAATTTAATTAGCGGATTAGAATTAGCTTCCCCTAATTTTCATAAGACATTAGTGCTTTTGAAATTGCGGACCTAAATAAATTAATTAGTGCTTTAGAAATAGCGGAACTAATTTTTGGATTAGCGTTGCCCACCACTGGGCAGGTCGATTGTGTCATTATTTCTGGTGAAGATTCTCAGTCATCCAGGACATGGTAAATTCAAAAAAGGTTCAAGACAAAAACAATAACGTGTAAAGTATAATAAATAAAGTCCAGTTGTCTTTGTCTTAGACTTTTTTGAATTTGCCTTTGTAGCCACGTTTACCTGTTACATGATACAACGGCATGCCACACTGCTACTACTACTCTGCTGCTTTCCAGTAGCTGAAAGTGGTACTGCTCAATATTTTTTAGTCAGAATGAATGAAAACAGTCATATCTCAGCCAAAAAATTGGTTTATGAATATGGGGAAAAAATCCATAAATATATCACTTCGGCCCATAAGTCGCAGGGCATGTAAATTATGCAAAAAAAGGCCACTTATAGGCTGAAAAATAGGGTAATTCTTATCAGACCACCTCAGCCGACTCCTTTAGATGAAGACTCCTCCTTGATGATGAATTCCTCACTTTATCGCTGAGACTGAGTCTGTCCATCCTAGTTTTATTCAGTCACAGTAAACCCCCATAACTATAGGTGAGGGTTGGAACATAGACGAACCAGTAAGGCCAGCAAAGCCCTTAACACCCAACATCTGCTCCCCTGGGCTGGGCACCCTAGATGGCAGCTCTCTGCTCCACACAGAGGGCTGTGGTAGCTCGGTGGTCTGTGGTTGCATCATGAAGGGTGTAAAAACAATTGACAAGTGTTCATGTGAGTTAGTTCACTGTGGCGATCCCTGAAGAAGGGAGCAGCCGAAAGAAGAAAAAAGAGGGCGACGTTAGTCACGCATTTAATGCGTTCAGCTTCATGTCAACACAGCTGAGTTCTGTTCTTATGTTATTTATCTGACCACAAAGCCCATTTAATCACACAGTATGATGCTGTGTGGATTTGAAACGAGCTCGAGGGAAGCTGAATCAAATCCTCTTTATTGGTAGACAGAACAGACCGTTTGCACATGGACTTAATGAAGAGAATATGGCCTTGCATCTGCCATGCGAGCAAACAAGCAACAGGTGTTGTGTATTATTTAGCTGGCAGGGAGTTCCCAACTCAGCGTGCAAGTCCATCTTTGTTACAAATTAGAGTTAAGTGAAGGGGACGGGGCCACCTCGGGCTCCTCGGGGGCCTCAGTTCCTAAACCTGAATGTAATTTCTACCCAACATAAACTTATAAGCACAAGTTTTTTATTTATTTTTTTGAATTTTCACACAACAGCTGTGTGCTTTCACAGATGACCGAGTTCCACGGGTGTTTTAATTTGCGTCGACAACAAACACACGGAAGCAGAGCAGAGAGAGCCATGACGCACAGGTGCTGTGCAAACCTCCTGACTGTAAGCGGGCCAAGAGGACGGCCCATCCAGCGTGTGGCCCACACATGTTGCGAGAGATCAGGCCACTCGGCAGAAGAAAAACTACTTCTGAATGGAATCCATGTGTTTTCCCTCGGCTGGAAACCATTTTTCTTTGCTGGTGATTGGCATCTGTTGAAGATGACCTAACGTGGCGGAGTCAGAGCAGACAGGTGTGTTTTACGTAGTTTAAGATAAGTCGAGCTTTGAAGGACTCGCCTCTGACGAGATTTTGCCATTTAGGCTGTAAACTAAAATGATGCATTTGTGTTCAGCGTTTTATATGTACTTTATTGAACGTTTTGTACAGTCAGTGGAGAAAGAAAGTCCACACTCCTTCCATTAGTGTTTTGATAAAAACGATGTGGCCGTTACCTCTGTTTACTCCTGTCACAGCATTTTGTTTCTCATTAAATAAAATAAAAAGACTATTGAGAATTTTTGTACACCTGAAGTTAGGTGTGAATAATTTTACAACCTGGTAAAGATCAAATTATTGTGTGAATGTTTATGAAGCATTCACACTATTGTGATCCATTTTTCTTCAGTATGCTTTTTCGGCATCTTTCTAGTTCCAGAATTTTTGTGCTATTTCAACAAATCATATCAAAACGTTCCGCTTGTTCAAGACAATCCTGCTGTGACGTTTGGTATTGGTGCAACTTTAGCTTTTTGAAACATTTAGCCTTTTCTGGCATTTCTTTTCCTCATAGGAAATGAATTGAGCTCATTTTACATCCTTCATAGCTTTAGATGTGTTCACAACCTTTTGCTGCTCCTTTCACATTTTGTTCTGCGTCAGCTTCTTTCAGCTTCGTTGTGTAAACTAAAACTTTCCTCAGCTGTTCTGTGCTCCTTTCAAGTTCTTTCTGATAACTACAACATTTTTGTGCTTCTTCTATTTATTCTTCTTTTGGCTTATTTCTGCATGTTTCAGCTTATCTGTTATTTCAGCTACTATTTAGCTGGTTTATGTTAGTGGTGTATTTTTCAGCTAATTCCACATTGCTTTCACTCATTTCAACATTTTTCAGCCTAATTCAGGGAAAAAAAACTCAATTTCCTTCTGTAATAGACTATATGCCACGGACGTCCATTCTAGCGCTTCCGCATTCATGAGCCCGACCGCGCACTTCCGGTTAGCGGGAATGACACGAACATACATGAGTAAATACAATTAATAAAACATCTACATACACACCAATTATAACTCCATACACATATAAATCCATATACAGTAAATCTATAGCGACGTTTCCCCTACAGATAGCCACAATGAATTGTCGCCCTAACCCCCCCTCGGCGGGGGAACGGAACAGCTGTACCCACCGGTGGGCAGACACAACGGAACTCACTTGTAGTGCCAGTAGCTCGCAGCTGCTTCTCGTATTGAGTCTTTTTCATGGTTTGCTACTAGGAGCTAACAACTGCAGTGGATGGGAACCGGAAGTGCAGGATATGGCCGATATTTTAACGGAAGTACGTCACAACTACCCGTGGCATATAGCCTATTTAAACTACTTTCAGCTATTTTCAGCTATATTCAACTACTTTTCAGATGATTTTGGAAACATTTAGCTTTTTTCAGATAGTTTCCACTTCTTTGTGTTCATTTCTGTTTCTTTCAATGTAATGTTAGGCTGATTGGTAACTCTAAATTGACCCTGGGTGTGAGTGAGACAGGTCCCTCTTGTAAATGAGTCCCCGTGGCTCAACGAGGCTAGCCTGTATAAATAAAGTTGAATGAATGAATGAAAAAAAAAAATCGGACAAACGTGCTTTTTCAGCTTTCTCTTGGTAATAATAATAATAATAATGAATTAAATTTATATCGCACTTTTCATTAATAAAAATCTTAAAGTGCTACAAAGTGCAACAAAGCAAAAATCAAATATATTTTCCACTGTCCACGTCGCACCACCCTATAAGTTGCATCAGTCCAAATATGTCTAACAAAGTGAAAATATATACTAAATATATTGCTACGTCATATACGTCGCATCTACAGGTAGTCCCCGACTTACGACGAAGTTCCGTTCCATCGTAATTCGGATTTCGACGTAACTCAGAACATACGTCCAAACTGCACCTTATACATATAGTACTGTATTTTACCAAGCACTTGGCCTATCCTAACACAGTACCCTACATAATTATAAAAAAAACACATGCATTTGAGAGCCATAATGAAGTGAAAAAAGAGTTAATTTCCTACTCTGGAATGCTGGTGAAGCCATTTCCTCCGTTTCTCCGTCCCTCTGCCGGATTCTCCATTTGTTTACGTTGTAAAACCGCTGTCCATAAAACAGCTACTTTTCCACAGCTGCTGCCTGTCCAGCTTGGTCCAACAAGTTATGTTTTGTTTTTTGAATGTCCAAAGGACGAGACTAGTTTTTTTAGAGAGTACAGGCAGCTGTAGCAGCTGTAGCTACCGCAGCTAGCAAAACCGGGAACCGGAAACAGCAGGAAACTGCGTAAATCAGCTTCAAAATCAAAAAAATCAAAATATATATATATTTTTTAATGGAGATGCTTGCCGTAACCACAAAACATCGTAACTCGAGGCCGTCGTTAGTCGAGGACTACCTGTATTATACGTCACCACTAGCTATCATCTATTATACGTCACCACTAGCTATCATCACCATCTAGCTATTTGAAAGATAGGAAACAGTTTGTGCAAATAAATGATGTTAGATCTGACCTCCGTGATATCACTTGTGGAGTTCCTCAGGGCTCTGTGCTTGGACCAAAGTTATTTATTTTATATGTGAATGACTTGGTAAATGTGTCAGGACTTCTTAAATGTGTTCTTTTTGCCGATGACACCACATTTTTCTGTTCGGGTAATGACATAAAACAGATTTTGGATATGATGAAAACAGAATTTATAAAAATACAAACTTGGTTTAAATTAAACAAATTATCTTTGAATTTAGATAAAACTAATTACATGATATTCAGTAACAAAAAGAGAATTGTTGATGACAATCCATTTGAAATTGAAGATGTTGTGATCTGTAAAGTGAGTGAAGTGAAGTTTCTGGGTGTTATCATTGATGACAAACTGACATGGAAACATCATGTAAATTCCATTAAAACAAAAATAGCTAGATCAATTGCAGTACTGTATAAAGTCAGGGATTTTTTAATTGATAAAGCTTTACATATGTTGTATAACACAATCATTGCTCCACATTTAATCTATTGTATTGAGGTTTGGGGAAAAGCGTGCAAAACAATTACAAAGCCTGTTTTTATTTTACAAAAGAGAGCTGTAAGAGTAATCACCAGAAAACATTTCAGTCACCCATCAAACACCTTGTTTCTTCAGCTAAACTTATTGAAATTCCAGGAATTGGTAGAATATAGTATTTTATCAGTTATGTATAGGGCTCATAATAACACATTACCTTTAAATATCCAAAGAAATTTTATAAAAAGACAAAGTTATTACAATCTCAAAGGGACAGAGATATTCATCAAACCACAATTCAGAACCAGCTTAAAGGGACGGTCTACCTCAATTCAGGGAGTTCGATTGTGGAATGCTCTGGAGAGTGATGTTAAAAATGCAAAATCAATGTATACATTTAAGAAAAAGGTCAAAAAGGACTTGCTCAAAAACTATATATGATGTAACTTAGTGTGTTTGTGTATTACACTTATGTTGTACTTATGATGTAGCTCTTTTCCTGTTTTTGATTTTGTACATCTACCTTGTGGTGTTTTGCTAGTTTTGATACTTTGCATTTCACTTTCTATTTCTCTCCTACGTTTTTCTTTTTCTGTTGTTGTTGTTTGCTGTTTAAGTAAATTCTACCATTGCTGTTCATCATTCTTTAGTTTGTAGCAGGTCGCTTTTGTAAATGAGCCCTCGAGGCTCAATGAGATTTACCTGACTAAATAAAGGTTGAATGAATGATGTAGCTTAGTGCGTTTGTGTATTACAATTAGAAAAATTAAGTAGAGTTATTCATTTTGTGACGTAGTTTGTGTATTACAGTTAGAAAAATTAAGTAGAATTATTCATTTTGTGATCTAGTTTGTGTATTACAGTTAGGAAAATTAAGTAGAATTATTCATTTTGTGATCTAGTTTGTGTATTACAGTTAGGAAAATTAAGTAGAATTATTCATTTTGTGATGTAGTTTGTGTATTACAGTTAGAAAAATTAAGTAGAATTATTCATTTTGTGATGTAGTTTGTGTATTACAGTTAGAAAAATTAAGTAGAATTATTCATTCTGTGATGTAGTTTGAAGGTTATCATTGGTTGAACAAACTGTGAAATAAGGGGCAGATATAATAAGATTTCATCTTCTTTCTGCTCCCTTTCATTTTATCCTACTTGTATTCTTGTATCTGATGAAACTGTCTTGTATTGTTCTTTTAAAATGAATGAATAAACATCAAATCAAAAAACCACTGACAACCTGGAAATGAGGGCCGGTGTTATGTCAAAAATTGATTGGCTGCCAAATGGTGGCTGCAAGAGCGTGCACGGGAGGACTTTAACAATAATTTAACAAGATTAACACTTAAAAACAATCATTTGTTTGCTCGGCATTATAGTAAAGGTGTGTCTCAGTTGAACTTTTCCTTAATATATGCAGTTTAATGGTCAAATCAGCTTCATTTCACTGGGGTGGTGCAGCGAAATGAAGCTGATTTGACTGTTGCTGCAGGCAAGCTGATTGCATCATTAATAGCCACTTTTACCTATTATATGATACAATGGCATGCCATACTACTCGACTGCCATCTAGCAGCTGAAAATGGTAGTGTTCAATATTTCAGTCACAATGAATGAAGACGGTCATATCTCAGCCAAAAATTTGTTTATAAATATGGGGAAAATATATAAATTTGTCGCTTTGGCATATAAGTCGCAGGGCATGTAAATTATGCAAATAAACATAACTCATAGGCCAAAGAATACAGTCATTTAGGCTTGTTCTTCCATTTTAGCTAATTTCAGCTGTTTTTCGGCAAGTTCTTCTGTAATTAGCATTCACACTGCATTTTCACAGGAAATGCAATTTCTTTAGTTTTTCTTACGATACATAAAACCCCAAAATTGACAGAGGGTAGATGTTCTTTTTCCAGTATTTGTTCCAAATCCTGAAGTGGTTTCAAGTTTCGTCAGTTGTGCAATCAAAACATCTTCCAACTTACAGATGACGGTCTGGCAGTGTCCATATGGACACATTTGTGCTTATTAGTTAACAGGTAAGTTGATCGACCAGCTCACTGATGTTTTGCACAGAACCATCGCACCTTTTATTAGCACCGCAGAGGTGTGAAGGAACAGGCTGCTGTCCACAGCGAGGCTTGAGATGTCTAACGCTTCATCACCAATGTTGTGACATCTTTTTTATGTTTTTCGGCATATAAATATCCGCTGATCCTTATTTTGGTGCTCGTTCATCTGGCTGGGTGAGAGAGGGAGGCTGATGGAGGACAATTGAGGGACAGGAAGGGGGCGGGGCCAAGCCCAGCATGCTTTTTATTTTTATTTTATTTTTTATCGAAGCTCAGGAAGGCAGCCAAAAACAGCCAGCCAAGGTGTGTTGCTGTGGTTTGCTGGTGCAGCGATCGCAGGAGGCCTGCTGGAGCGAACATCACAGTCTCATCGCCCTGCCAGCAACCAACCAGATGGGCCCATGCCAAGACAGTTGGCCGGCAATCCCACAATCCTTTGGTGTTTGTCAGTGATGAAGGAAGCGGATTCCAGTCAATCGTGAGAGCTTTTGGATTTGTATCAACTGAGGGTGAAGTGTTGTAGCCTCACACTTTGAAATTGCCAAGGGTACATGATTTGCTTTGATTAAAATAAATAAATAAATCACAGGTTCTTGCTAAGCCCTGCTGAGATCAATGAATGTATAATTTCTAAGATATTGTCTGATTTTATCCTGAAGTATTTCCAAACATCAGTCACACAAATACACTGGTATGGAAACTGAAACCACTGGGATTTGTAGTTTTATGCAAACGTTCTTTACATATTGTTTACAAGCCTGGTATATACCATACCATACCACTTTATTTATAAAGCACTTTAAACAGTGACAGTGCACATCAAAGTGCTGTACAGGGACAGACCACGCACACAGCAACAAACTACATAACGGGAAACCGAATATAGAAACAAAACAAAAAAACAATAGTGGATAACAACAACAACAACAACATGACCAACACAGTGTGATGCACACAGGCTCAGCGAAGATCACACAGTGCCAAAAGCCAGAGAATAATAGTGTGTTTTTAAGCTAAATTTAAAAACTGTGAGGGAAGGGGCCTGTCTGACAAGCAGAGGTAACTTGTTCCACACTCTTGGGCCTGCGACAGAGAAGGCCCTGTCACCTCTGCTTGAGAAGGGTTCCTAGAACTGTGAGGAGCAACTGGTCAGCTGACCTGAGAGAACGTGGTGAGATATACGGCTGCAGCAGATCAGTAAAATAGGAGGGGGCAGAGCTGTTTAGTGATTTATAGACATACAAATGCATTTTGAATTGGATTTGAAGGTGAATCGAAAGCCAGTGCAGGGAGGCCAAAACAAGTCTAACGTGCTCTCTTTTGCCTGTGCTGGTTAAAAAAACGAGCTGCCGCATTCTTGACCAGTTGAAGACTAGTTATGGACATCTGACTGATACCAAAAAGGAGTGAGTTGCAATAATCGAACCTGGATATAATGAATGCGTGTATTACTGTCTCCAGGTTATTTTTGGACAATATGGGCTTCAGCTTAGACAGCCACCTCAGCTGGAAAAAGCAGGATTTAACAATCATATTTACATGACTGTTGAGTTTCAAAGAAGGGTCAAGTATCATTCGTGACTCTTTGTTTCACTAACGGTGCCAGAATGGACAGGTCGATGCAGTGGTTGGTGATTGTGTCATTGGGAGGAAACAAAATAACTTCAGACTTCTTCTCGTTGAAACTCAAGAAATTTAAAACCATCCAATCTCTGATGTCAGCCATGCAGGCAGACCAGCAAAGATTGAAGAGCGAGTACCGTCATGTCTGAGAGGGAAGTAGATTTGACCGTCGTCTGCGTAGAAATGAAAAGGTATGTTGTGTTTCCGGAAAAAAGCACCTAGTGGCAGCAGGTATAAAGAAAATAAAAGGGGACCGAGGATGGACCCCTGCGGTACCCCCCATTTAAGCGCTGCCAAAGCTGAACTAAAATCTTTGATGGAGACACAAAGGATCTGTCAGCAAAGTAGGATCTGAACCATTTGAGGGCTGACCCTGTGATGCCCACCCACTGCTCCAACTTCACAATGAGGATCTCATGGTCGACTATTTCATCAAACCATAACCTGAAATCATAATAGTACAGCGACTTTTGGTTTTGATGCAACTTTAACTTTTTGAAATATTTTGCCTTTTCTGCCATTTTTTTCTAAAAGGAAATTAATTGAGCTCATTTTACATCCTTCATATCTTTATGTCTACAAACTTTTACTGCTCCTTTCACATTTTGTTCTGGTTCAGCTTCTTTCAGCTTCCATGTGCAAACTTAAATTTAAAAAATCTGATACTTTCAGCTAACTTCAGCTGTTTTTTTCAGAACTTCTTTCTGCTAGTTTCAGCTTGTTCTGCTCCTTAGTTTATTTCTGCAAATGTTATTCTTTTCTGCATTTTCAGCTACTATTTAGCCATTTTTGTTGTTTTTAGCTTTTTCAGTTAATTCCACATTTTTTTGCACTCATTTCAAGTTTTTCAACCTAATTCAGTATAAATGTGCCCTCTCCACTTCCTTCTAATTTAAGCTTCTTTCTGCCTTTTTAGCTTCTATTCTGCTGTGTTTTGCTAATTTCTCGGGGGTTTCTCTGCAAGTCCTTCAGCAATAAACATTCACACTGTATTTTCACAGGAAATGCAGTTTCTCTAGTTTTACGTTGGGAAAATTAAAATTTTAAGAGGTCAGTCTCTGCTACTACCTTCTCACAAATCAACATCTATAAATTGTACAGGGTTAATGCAATTGCAGTATTTTCAATACCAATTGCCTTTGGCAGCCATTTTGAATAGGTTTAGTCTGTAAGGTGATCAGTTATAGATAATCATCCAATGATTACTTTCTGAGTTTCGTTCAGGGTAGTGGTGTGGCAGAGGTTGGAGGGGGTGGGCATGTGCTCGAAGGGTCGCGGGTTGCAACTCCCTTCACTGATGGCATTGGGATGAAGGTGGGATCGGTGGAACATTCACGTCTGCCTGCATGCTCATTTGCCCCACTCTGGGCCCTTGAGCAAGGTATTTAACCCTCACCATCCGCTCCTCCAGGTGCCCTAAATCAATGGTTCTCAACACTGCTCCTTGAGGAGCACCATCCTGAATGTTTTTGTTGTTTTCCTAATTTGACACATCTGATTTCAATGAGTGAGTTATTTACAGGTTTCTGCAGAAAGGAAGTAATTCAATCACTAGATCTAGGTCTAGATGGCAGCTCTTTACTCTACACAGTGGTTATGTCAGGAAAGGAATCCGGTATAAAAAACAATCACAGTCTCTGTGCGAGTTATCTAAAAAAAAAAAAGTCAAGTCTGGTCCTCTGGACATTCAAAAAAACAAAGCAAAACAAACAAACAAGCAAATAAAGTAGAAACGTTTCGTCTTTCACCCGAAAGACTTCCTCACATTCTCAGTTTCATTCAAATCCATCCAGCTCATGAGTTATTTTGCTAACACACATCCAAACGCATACACAGACATGTGCAAAAATGTTATCGCCCGCCTTTAGCCTTTCAGCAGCGGGTGATAAAAAGGAGAGTCGTCATGTCAGTCTAAGCTTTCACCTCATGTGGAGGAGGTGTTAGGAGGCATCAGGAGGAACAGAGAGGCAGAGAGGAGGCGTGTGCATCGTGGACAAAACGTGTTGCTTCTGAACAACATGTGCTGATTGCACGCTCGCAGACAGCGGTCAGGGTGAAAAACTTGAATCCAACATGGGTGTGAGAGGACATACATGAAGACATGGACATGAGATTTACATGTGATGTGCCCACGCAGCGATGCATGAAATTAACAGGGTTTCGTTTCACTTTGCTTCAATGTGACGAAAGAGTTTGGTGAGAAAACAAGAAAACTGTCTGTTAGCAAAATATGTCGTGAATACAATGGGATTCAATGAAACCGTCAGAAGATAATCGTCTACAAATGATAAACGTTTGGAGTCAACCTCTTAAAGATGGCTGCCACAGCTAAATACTTGTGCTATGACGTTTCTACTAATATTATCTCAGTTTTTGAGTGGTAGTAACTGAGAATGGTTCCCAACACATGTTCTATCTAGCCATCATCCATTGCGTGAGATATTTCCTTTAAACTTTGGTTTTAACAATAAGTCAACCATGTCTGTTTGTTAGCCAAATAGCTCAAGAACCACTGGTTGGATTTTTAATTAAAAATTAAATTAATTAATTAAATTAAAGGGCCTTCTCCTATTCCGCTCCTGCTTCCTGGAATATCTTACAAAAAGATCTGAAGCCCTCGGCCTTGACCTCTCTACTAATGGTTTTAAGAATCTGTTGGAATCCTGGCAAAAAAACAATGCAGATATGTTCCTGTTTTTGATTTTCTACATCTATTATAATGTTTTGCTAGTTTTTGATACTTTGTTTAAAAAAAAATCTGTATTTCTGTATTTCTCTCTTATGTTTTTCTATTGTTTATTGTTTAAGAAAATTCTACCATTGCTGTTCATCGTTCTTTAGTTTGTAGCAGGTCGCTCTTGTAAATGAGTCCACGAAGCTCAATGAGATTTACCTGACTAAATAAAGGTTGAATTAATTAATTTCTTGTTAAGTAATGATTTTATTGTACTCTATTAATCCCCAGTGGAGGAATTAATTCTCTGCATTTTTCCCATTGCACATGTGAGCACACGTGAAGCAGAGAGCTGCCATTTAAGGCACCCGGGGAGCAGCTGGGGGGGTTAAAGGCCTTGCTCATGGGCCCAGAGTGGGGTAAATGATGGTGGAGGCAGGTGTGGGTGTTTAACCTTTTCTACCCACATTTTTGGTGTTATTGGCCAGAGGAGTTGACCGGTAACCCTCCGATCAAAGACCCACCCTCTCTAACCTCAGCACCACCACACCCCAAATGGATTGGATGTGCTTCTGATAAGCTAACCAAGTCAAAATAGCAGCCACAGTCAACTGACCATAGAAAACACAAAAATACCCATATACTGTATCAGTTTTCTACATTTTTGATGTGGTAGTATCTGAGAGTGATTCACAATACTGTACATACATAGTTCATGGATTAAATAGATGAATAAGATCATGCTTAGCATTTTTATTATATTTATTTTTTTGTCCAAGGCTTACCAAAAATTTATCAAGACAATATAATCTTCTTCTTTTGGCTGTTCCTCCTTCAGGGGTCGCCACAGCAAGTCATCCTCGTCCATCTCACTCTGTCTTCATTCCAACTACCTTCATGTCCTCTCCAACTGCATCCACATATCTCCTCTTTGGCCTCCCTCTTTGTCTTTTTCCGGGCAGCTGCATTTCTAACATCCTTCTACCAATATACCATATTTTTCACCCTATTAGTGGCATTTTTTGCACAATTTACATGCCTTGCAACTTATAGGTCGAAGCAACGTGTTTAGTGATATTTTCCCATATTTATAAACCAATTTTTGGCTGAGATGTGACCGTTTTCATTAATTCTGACAGTTTTAAACACTAACATTTTCAACCACTTGACGGGAGCAGAGTAGTAGTAGCAGTATGGCACGCCGTTGTAACATGTAATAGGTAAATGTGGCTATAAAGGCAAATTCAAAAAAGTTCAAGACAAAGACAACTGGACTTTATTTATTATACTTTACATGTTCTTGTTTTTGTCTTGAACTTTTTTAAATTTACCATGACTGAGAATCTTCACCAGCTATTAATGACATAATCAGCTTGCCGTAGCCTGACACCTTCCTTCAGCTCACTGCTTGGAACAACTGTCAAACCAGCTGCACTGCAACGGTGAAATGCAGTTAATTTGACTACAAAGTATTAAAGTGCCTTTATTAAGTAAAAGTTCAACTGAAACACACCTTTGCTATAATTTTGAGCAAACAAATAATTGTTTTAGGTGCTTTCCTTGTTAAATTTTGAAGAAATGAGCAGCATTCCTCCTTCCTTTTTTCCCTCCCTCTGCGCACTCCCAGCGGCACCAAGGCAGTGAATACTTTTGAAATAGAGCTGATTTGACCCTTTTATTAAAGGACAACACCCACCGTGACAGTAACAATTCACCATATTGGACAATTACTGTAGTAGAATATGATGTCTATTTTCATTTTTGCATTTGGGCCAGGCGAGTGTAAAAAAAACAACAACAAAAAAAACAACGGAGTCCCGGAAACATCCGGAAATCCCGCCGAAGATTGCCGAAGTCCGGAGTAACGTAAATACAGGCTCCACTCAAAAGGCACGGAGTGAGTTCGCGATGGAGGCTTATGAGAGTGAGAGTTACCTCGTGTCCTACGTGGTTGCACGAGGTTCTAAATATTTCCTGGTGGGCTGTGGGTTCAGGACCAGCGCTCCCTGTTTTTTTTTCTTTCATTTTTTAGAACTTTTTAATAAGCCACTAACCCGCTGCAGCTGCCGCGGACACACCGTCACCTGCGCGGGCAGCCACGGACAGACCGAGTGGACCTCACGTCACCCGCGCGGGCAGCCACGGACACACAGAGCGGACCTCACGTCAACCGCTGCCGCAGACACACTGTCACCTGTGCGGGCAGCCACGGACACACAGAGCGGACCTCACGTCACCCACGCGGGCAGCCACGGACACACCGAGTGGACCTCACGTCACCCGCTGCAGCTGCCGCGGACACACCGAGTGGACCTCACGTCACCCGCTGCAGCTGCCGCGGACACACCGTCACTCGCGCGGGCAGCCACGGACACACAGAGCGGACCTCACGTCACCCGCGCGGGCAGCCACGGACACACCGAGTGGACCTCACGTCACCCGCTGCAGCTGCCGCGGACACACCGTCACCCGCGCGGTTACAAACAGCAGACACACACCGCACACACCGCTCTACCAGTTTAAATCCCCTTAAAGATTTTCATGAAAAAATGGCGTGAATATTACCAAACTATGGTACATTTAAAAGCCTGCTCTATTATTCATTCTGTTCTGATGTCAAAAATAAAATTGAGCAAAAGTCTTACCCGCAAAACCTCCACCCAACTGTCGAGGCGCAAGCCTTCTTCACTGGTCGGTCCACTTTATAAATCCATTATGAATCCTTTTGATATTGGGGAAATAATGAACACTAACGCCCTCCTTCGAGGTATTGCTGCAGAACTAGGCAACACATCGTTTTTATTAGTTGTATTCTCTGGTCAGACATAATGAAGCTACGTTCATGCATGCTTGTTAGAACTCCGCCTGCATTCAAGGCGGATACTTCAGTGACGTCAATGCCCATATATGGAGAGGGGCAGATTTTTCCAGAGTTGCTGCTAAAATCTGCTTTAAATCATGAAATAACACATTTAGCGTCATTTCTCTACAATATCAATAAACGCTCCTGTTTAATTATTTTAGTCACTACTAAATATTAATGCAGATGCAATTTGAAAACATGGTGGGTCATGGACTTAAAGCAAAGGTTAGACTGAGACACACCTTTACTATAAAGTCAAGCAAACATACAGTAATTGTTTTAGGTGTTGTTAAATTTCGACAAAATGAACTGTGGCTTGTACCTCTGTGTAGGGCTGGGCGATATGGAAAAAATCATATATCACGATATGGACTTTTTTATATCACGATAACGATATATATCACGATATATACAACACGATGCGTGTGTGTGTGTGCACAGGAAAAATTTGGACCAAAGTTTTTTTTATTTTATTATTTTACTACAGATAGTTACAATTATAAGAATGTGAACAAAAAGAACAAGGAAATTTGGACCAAAGTAGAAACTAGATCTACCTAAGATCTACCTTAATTCAAGGAGTACGATTATGGAATGACTTAATGACAAATGTTAAGGAAGCCAAATCATTCATTGTATTTAAGAAACTGGTAAAAAATGAATTGCTAAAAAAATATAAATTAATCTAATTTAATGTGTGATATATGTGAATTGAAAATTGACTGAGTTATTTACTTATTTTGTTATTATAGAAAATATTGTTTGAACTGTTATTAGATGAATAAGGAGCATATTTAATAAGATTTATTCTTCATCTGCTACCTTTCATTTTATTTTTTATTTTTTTCTATTATGAATACGTTAATTGTTGTATTTCATATTATAAAATGAATAAACTAACAAACAAACAACTCCTTTTCTACTTTGGTCCAAATTATTCCTGCAGGTGGCGGTAAAACAACAGCTGCTAATAAAACTCACGAAGAAGAAATCCGCTCTGAAGTTTGAGTAAACAAAGCAAGAAACAGAAAAGAGAAAACGTTGCGTTTGATTCCGGTTCTGTTGAGTCTCTGGTCTGTTTTGTATTGTTAACTGGACCCGAGTTGGGACTCGGTTGGACTCTGGGTTCGTGTCCTCTGGACCCATTTTGTCTCAGAGTTTCAGCGGAGCTAAATAATGGAAGCTAACAAGGTGAGCTTCCCCCTCTTTTTGGTAAAAGTTATTCTTCTCGGGCTGCCTGCGCAGCTGTTTTCTCCTTGTGACACCGGCTTCATGCGCGTGCGGCTCTGTTGCTCTCGAGTTAACAACGTAAAGCATGTGTTGCAAACCCGCGCATGCGTCAAACATAAAGCTGCGCCGTCATCTCGCAAAACCACAATAAGAAGCTTCTTTGCGACAGTTATTTTTTTATTCTTATTTATCACGATAGAGACGATAGAAGGAAAGTAGCACGATAGACACGTTTCTATCGTCCCCACGATATATATCGTCATATCGCACAGCCCTACCTCTGTGCATGCCCCCCTATGCAAATCGGGTTTTAAATCAGCTTGACCATCAAAGTGCATTTATTAAGCAAATGTTAGACTGAAACACACCTTTACTATAAGTTCAAGTGAACAAATAATTGTTTAAAGAGATTTATCTTGTTAAATTCTTGTTAAAGTCCTCCCGTGCAGGCTCCCGTGGCCGCCTTTTGGGAGCCCATCGATTTTTGGCACAACACCGGCCCACATTTCCGGGTTGTCAGCTGTGACGCATAATAGATGCAACATATAGCAAAGCGACATATTTATGTGTTTTTCCACTTTATTTGACAAATATGGACTGATACGACTTATAGGGTGGGACGATGTGTACGGCGGAAAATACGATACCCACTGTCCCTCCTCTGGACATGTCCAAACCATCTCCGTCTAGCCTCTCTAACTTTATCTCCCAGTTGTTCAACCTGTGCTGTACCTCTGATGATTTCATTCCTAATCTTGTCCATCCTAAGAAAAACCTCAACATCTTCATTTCTGCCACTTCCAGTTCTCCTGTCTTTTTGTCGGTGCCACCGTCTCCAGACCATACAACACAGCAGGTCTCACCACTGTCTTATAAACTTTTCCTTTGACCTTTGCGGACACCCTTTTGTTGTAAATCTCTCCTGAAACTTTTCTCCATCCACTCCATCCTTTGTGACTGTCTTATGTAATATATTACTTTAAATATCTGGCATAAAAGGTGAAAAAAAATTCATTCCTTTAAGAAGTCTTGTTCTTTATTTTTTAAAGTGTTGATGTTAAAAAATATACATTAATACTTTATTAGATTTTTTTTGTCAAAAATATATGTTTACGCGTCCTTGGACTCTGATTTTAGTAGCTTCTAACTTGTCATCCAACTCCAATTTTTTTTCCCCCAGATTGTCCAACTTTTTATCGCTCGTTTTCATGTCTACTGCAGGTAAGATACTGACCGCTCACGCGCTCACCGCAAATTTTCAGAAAATTGAACTATCACTTTAAACTTTTCGAATATGCCTGTTTAATCCTCTTTTTTTAATTTTGTTTTTAAGGCTGTAAAGCTATTAACTTCTCAATACTGCCACTCAAAGAAAAATATGTTAAGAATTTATTTCTTTTTTTTTCTTCTTTTTTTTTTTCCTTTGTCACATTCCTGTGACGTTTAGTATTTCTGACACCTCTTTTGGTACAGAATGACAACTAATCAACTTTTAGACGATCAATGGGGGAAGACGGTTGAGATGGTAGCAAAATGAGAAAAGGAAGAAATGAAGTTTATGAAGTTTGGAAAATGTAATTGGAGGCTGCTGAGGGAAGCAGCAGACTGGAGTGTTTGCCACACACACACACACACACACACACACACCTGGGGAGTGTGGATACGGTGCTCTCCTCTTTGGCCAGAGGCTGGTAAATAATGGATGTGTTTGTGGAAGCGCAGGCAGTTTGAAATGTAAATGTGACGGATGGAGAGTAGTGTGCGTATGTACATGGATGGAGTGTGTGTGTGGTTGTGTGTATGTGTGCTGTTGTCATTTGAGGCTGGGGATGTGTTTCAAATGGTGATGGCTACGGTGGCCCAGATGGGCTGTCCTCACTAAAACCGGAAGTGCAGGGCAGAAGTTTGCATGTTCTTAAAAAGAGCAAAGAGCATGTGTGGAGGAAGAGGCGTGGGACGAGAAGAGCCTAATTAGTCTTGCATGGACCTAGAAATGTGGACAAACAGTGAGAGAAATGAAAGGTTTACCATTTGACGTAAATTCTTTATACCCAAATGTGAGAGTTGAGGCTATAAAATAACAGCTAACTGCAACGCAAACCTTAAACATTTAAATAAATAAGAAAGAAACACACACAAAAAAATTTCAATGTGAAAATACACAGGACAAAATAAGAGAGACTGCATTTTCTGTACAACTCAGCATGCTCAGTGACTTATTTGAAATTTACTAAAGAAGCTTAAACTAAGTTGCTCAAGCTTAAGAGTGATAAGCTAGCTAAAAGGTAAATGCAGTAAAATACTAGCTAAATGCATCAAAGTAGGAAAAGGTTTGATAAATCATAAAAGCTTCAGCTTACAATTAAAGTAGCAATAAGCTAGTTAAAAGTAGGAAAGTTACAAATGGTAATAGGCTAGCTAAAAACTTAATGAGCCAAAAGTGTATACCGTATTCGCAGTTGTAAAATACGCACCGGTGTTTAACACGCTTTGTCCAATTATTAACAATAAACAAGAAAAAATCGTAAATTATACGCTTCGGTGTTTAATACGCGTCATCGCCACGCGACGCGTCAGCGCCTCATTTTCCCTAATTAAGATGGCGGCGACAGAAGCAAGCGAGTACGAAGAACTTCACAAGGAAACACGGTAAAAACAATTATTTCTTTGCGAGAAAAAATACATTTCTTAGCTGACTTTATAGCAGACGTGCTCCTGAGCTTAATGAAATGTTCAAATCAGCTGGATAAAAAAAAAAGTTAGCCGAATTTTAGGCAGGCGGTTCGGACCGGACGCTTTGTTTCTTTAAATTTAGCTAAATAAACGCTTAAAAAATATATTTCTTAGCTGACTTTATAGAAGACGTGCTCCTGAGCTTAACGAAATGTTCAAATCAGCTGGATAAAAAAAAAGTTCGCCGAATTTTAGGCAGGCGGTTCGGACCGGACGCTTTGTTTCTTTAAATTTAGCTAAATAAACGCTTAAAAATATATTTCTTACCTGACTTTATAGCAGACAGGCCCCTGAGCTCAACCAAATGTGAAATCAGCTGGATTTAAAAATCTGCGGTGTGGTTTATGAGTTACGGTATCTTGCTAACAAAAACAGCTACATCCATAGCAAGGGGCGGGCAGCGACAGAGTCAGTCCGACCAGAGGAGGCTTTTTTCGGACACATGAGCTAGAAACGTCTGGAAGTGGCCCTCTTCCTCTTCGCTCTCTGAGTCCTCTGCTGCTGCCCATAGCGCCCATAGCGGCCGAAACTGGTACTGCACCATTTTTGCCCAAAATGTAAAACGGCGAATCAGAGCGAAAAATGGGTCTAAAAATATGGGAAAAAATCCATAATTAATACGCTTCGGTGTTTAATACGCAGGACATTCAAATGAGCAAAAAAAACGTGTATTATAGACCGGTTTTTACGGTAGCTAAATGTAGCAGATTGATCAGCTAAAACTAGCAGAATGGTCAGCTAAAACTAGAAACAATGTCTGCAAAAAGTAGCAGAACGTCCAGCTAAAACTAGAAAAAATATCAGCGAAAAGAAGCAGAATGTTCAGCTAAAACTAGTAATATTGTCAGCTAAAAGTAGAAGGGTCAGCTAAATCTAGCAAAAAATGTAAGCTAAAAGTAGCAGAATGGTCAGCTAAAACTAACAAGAGTGTCAGCTAAAACTAACAAAATTGTCAGCTAAAACTAGCAGAATGTTCAGCTAAACTAGCAAAATAGAAAGCTAAAAATTGCATAATGGTCAGCTAAAACTAGCAGATGGGTCAACAGAATGGTCAGCTAAAGCTAGAACTAGCAAAATAGTCAGCTAATAATTGCAGAATTGTCAGCTAAAACTAGCAGAATTGTCAGCTAAAACTAGCAATATGCTCAGCTAAAACTAGCAGATTAGTCAGCTAAAAGTAAAATTACTGTAAATAAAGTTGAACATTTTTAAAAGCATGAATGTTACAAGCACCCAAAGTCCTAGCACTCATCTCTTGAATGATTTGAGTTTTTCGATATATGGAAAGGTAAAACTGCACAAAATATGGAGAAAAATATGAAAGTTTTAAAACAGTAAAACTGTGTAAAAGCTGGTTACGGTTAGTTACTCGTTCTGACTATTAGGCAGCTCTTCTGCTCTGGCACTGCAAAGCTCTTCATGATTCTCTTGTAAACACCCATAAAATCCTTTACCGCGATCCATAAATATGGTCTACTACAATGTGAGATGGAATTTTTTCATGAAGGATGGTTGTCTACTTCAGGAGATGCACATTTTGTTTTTGGCAGAAAGATCTGTTTCCACTTTTAATCATCTTTCACATCCTCCTTTAGAAAAGCATTTCCCCTTTTATCTGTTTGTTGTAGCAGATAAGTTCAAATTCATTAAACAAGCATTTACAGTATGTATGCAACCTACAATCTGACATGCCAGGAATTTGTACCGCTTCAAAAGGATGAAACCAGACACACAAGATTTTAAGTGCCTAAATGAAAAAAAAAAAGGGCTTTTACACTTAATTTTACTCATTTTGTTACAAAACTTGTATGTTTTCTATTGAACTTGGCTCAGCCAAAGTGAAACAGGAAGTGACATCGAAGGGGAACTTTTTGTTTATTGAAATAAAATTATTTAAACTCTGACAGTAACTCAAAATGATCTAAAGAAACATCAAATTCTCTTCTGACTGTTTGGTTAGCCATTGTAGCAATTAGGGATGCACAATATTAGATTTTGGGCCGATATCTGATATGCCGATATGTTAAAACTTATTTGGCTGATAACCGATACCAATATTTTTAATATACATATACTTTCCTTTGTCAGAACATAGTCATCTTATTTATTCTTATTTGCTTCAAAAATTGTGTAACAACAGTAAGAGCGGGTGACATATATTCAGTAACAGCCATGTGCATAGCACTTTAACTTATATTGAATGAAAAGTGTTCAATGTTATTTATTAGCATTAGTCACCTGTGATGCTGTCTCACTTGTGGAGGCTTGTTCCAGGTTCCTAGCAGCAGTGTGGGGTCCTTTGCACTCCTGTGCATGAAGGACAGACTTTTTAAGTTCAAAGTTTTTGTCTATCCATTGTGCCGTAAGATTAATCATGCAAACAGGACAAACATGACGTCCAAATGTCTGTGGTAAATCTCATCCAAGTGCTATCGGCTATTAGCTTCTCAGTGATGTCGGAAATGACGGCTTGTAACTCGGGTAAGGTTACGTTGGAAAAATATCTCTGACTGGGGACGATGTAGCGAGGCTCAACATAGTCCAAAAATCTTTGGAATCTGACATCCTCAAAGAGAAGAAACTTTCACACCGCTCACATTTTGTCTTCTTCCTCTCCGCCATGATCAGGTGAGGTAGGCGTGCGTGACATCATCACGTTGTGCTGGCGCTACAGGCATCCTTGTCACTGGGTTGTCATACAAAAACAGCTTCTTTTATATTGGTGAGTTATTTTAATGGAATGGCCAACGTCCGATATTTAACTTGAACGCTAACATCGGCCGATACAGATACCATGCCGATAATATCGTGTATCCTTAGTAACAAGGTTTGCATGCAGGCCTTACTCTTCATCATCACTTTCTGTTACTGCGCATGTACCGTAAAAACCGTTGTATTACCGGTATACGCTGTATTTTTGCTCATTTGAATGTCCAGCGTATTAAACACCGAAGAGTATTATTTATGGATTTTTTCCCATATTTTTAGACCCATTTTTCGCTCTGATTCTTCGTTTTTCATTTTTGGCAAAAATGGTGCAGTACCAGTTTCGGCCGCTGTAGGCAGCAGCCAGTAGAGGACTCAGAGAGCGAAGAGGAAGAGGGGCCACTTCCAGAAGTTTCTACTTGCATGTGTCCGAAAAAAGCCTCCTTTGGTCGGACTGATGACATTAGCCGTGTTTCCATCAAGGTTTCTAGCTGCGCATTTTGAAGTATCGCAGCAGAAAAGCTTAATGTAAACGGCAAAATCCGAATTTACTTCCTCAAATTCGCCAAAAAGTTTATACGCTCGCTTGAGGTGGTTTTTGGGATCTTCGAAAATGAGCAGATGCGCAAAACGACAGATGGAAACAGATTTTCCGACTCAGTTCTGCCGTAGCGAACATTCACGTCACGTGACGTTCAGCTGTTTCCGCTCCGGACAACATGTAACATCGCTAAAACTAGTTGGCATGACAGAATAAATACAACTTGCCCGATAGCAACACGTACCTGAAATATTCTCTCCATTTTGACGAGATGTGTGGCCGGGTTCTGTTTTCAACCGCTACTTCCTGTTTACTGTAGACATGCGCAGTGCTGACGTCTGACGTAATGACGCTGACGTCTGACGTAATGACGCTGTGCGTGGCTTGGTAGATGTGTCATGGTCTGTCTTCTGTTGTCTGGTGTTTCTGTGTTCTGTCTGTTTGTGTTTCTTTTAGTCTTCTCTTGAGTTTAATTTAGTTCTTTGTCTCCTCTCAGTTGTCTAGTGTCTTTGTCTTGCCCTGCTAAGCTTTCTGTTTTTGTTTCTGTGTTCTGTTTGTTTAGTCAGCTCTTTGTTCCCACTGTGAGGTTGGCTCCCTCTCCTGGACTTTCCATGTGTTTTCCTTTCAACCAACCCTGCTCCATTTTAGTTATTTCAGATTTAGTTTATTTCCCTGTCCTGCTCCAGATTAGTTAAATTCCTGTTTAGTTTAATTCCCTGTTCGGCCCCAGTTTAATTATTCATGTTACATGTTTTAGTTAGTTCCCCTGCCCTGGTCTGTTATTTATTACTTCCCCAAGTGTTCACTCTGGTCCTTCCTGGTGTTGTGCTCCAATTAGTCTGATTATTTTCACCTTTGTCCCAAGCCCTGCCTGTGTGTATTTAAGTTCCTCTGTGAATCCTGTCTTTGTCGGTTCGTCATCGTTTTGGGTTCATCCTAGTCCTGTTCCCTGAGTTATGTAAGTTTATGCTGCCATTGTCAGCCTTTTTTCTGTTTCAACAATTAAAGTATTTATTTTTGTACTTTGCCTCCTGAGTCCTGTCTGCAAACGGGTTCTTTCCACGGTCCCTGAGCCGGGACCCTAACAAGATGCGCTACAAGCCAGTAGATGGAAACACTTCTGCTTCGCATCAATTTGTATTTACATATTTGCGAGATTTCAAAAATTAGCTCAAAATTCGAAATGAAAATGGATGGAAACACGGTTTCTGTCGCTGCCCGCTCCCTGCTGTGGATGTACCGGTAGCTGTTTTTGTTTGCAAGATACCACTCATAAACCACACCGCGGATTTTTAAATCCAGCTGATTTACCATACCATACCATACCATTTTATTTATAAAGCACTTTCAACAGGAACAAGTCCACACCAAATTTCACATTTGGTTCAGCTCAGGAGCCCGTCTGCTATAGTGAGGTAAGAAATATATTTTTTAAGCGTTTATTTAGCTAAATTTAAAGAAAGAAAGCGTCCGGTTTGACCCGCCTGGCGCCTGCATAAAAATCGGCGAACTTTTTTAAAATCCAGCTGATTTGAACATTTCGTTAAACTCAGGAGTACGTCTACTATTAAGTCAGCTAAGAAATATATTTTTTTAAGCGTTTATTTAGCTAAATTTAAAGAAAGAAAGCGTCCGGTCTGACCCGCCTGGCGCCTGCATAAAAATCGGCGAACTTTTTTTTTTAATCCAGCTGATTTGAACATTTCGTTAAACTCAGGAGCACGTCTTCTATAAAGTCAGCTAAGAAATATATTTTTTCTCGCAAAAAAATAATTGTTTTTACCGTGTTTCCTTGTGAAGTTCTTCGTACTGGCTTGCTTCTGTCGCCGCCATCTTGATCAGGACAAAGCTGACGCGTCGCGTGGCGATGACGCGTATTAAACACCGAGGCGTATTGTGTACAATTTTTTCTTGTTTATTGTTAATAATTTGACAAAGCGTATTAAACACCGGAGCGTATTTTCCTCCGGCGAATACAAATACGGTATACATCTCAAAAGTTCTTCAACTCAGCAGCGTCCAAAAAAAATTGGTGAGACATTATACCAGTAATCTTTCCAAAAAAGCATTCATATTTATAACAACAACAACAAAAAAACTGATGTCACAGGCACTTTAATTCACAAATTGTGACAAATGACATGAAAATGGCTTCTTTTGGTTTAAAAAACAAAACACATGGAAAACCACTGCTGTTCCTAACTGGTTCTTCTGGTTGAGGGCTGGTTTGTGTCGCCGTCCTCTGAGGTTTTTGTTGAGTTTGTCATTAGTAGACCTTCATGTTCCCAATGAATCATGCAGCTTGTGCTGAAACAACCTGCATCAGTGGAGAATTAAAAAAATGTACAGTTTAAATTGTGTTTGTTGTAAGGGCATGATTGATGCAAAAGGACAAGGTGGAGAAATTCAAGGAAACAGGAGAGGGAGGAAGAGAGGATGGGCTGACAATAGGAAACGAATGGAGAGAAACTGGCATCTGCTGCCCTCCCAACCCCCGCCATCACCACTGTCACCAGCAGCTCCCATCGGTGCACGGCTCGTGTATGTGTGGAGATAAGACGGAGGACAGGACCCAGATGGTCTGAGGGGAGAGTGACAAGTGGCTGTCGGGGGATTCAGACAGCCGGCCCCTCTGCTGCCCTGCTGGCACACACACAAACACACACCTCCGTCTCTTTGTAGGACCTCCACCTCCTGTGGACCCCTCGATCACCCGGTGCTGCATCTGTTAGTGGTCATGTCATATATGGAGGTCCCACTGGCGCAAGAGTCACTCATACATACAATCAGGCTGGTTATTTTGTTCTATTTTTGTGTACCAAAATGGAAACTAAATGCCAAAATACCTCATATACCAACAAAGATTGCTCATGAAAAATAGTTTTAGGATCCACAAAGCAGACGTATCTTCTTGTGTGGATGTTTATGAAGCATTCACTCTATTGTGGTCCATTTTTCCTTCCGTACTTTTTTCGGCATTCCATTATCATTCCACAATTTTTGCGCTATTTCAACAAGTCATATGTCAAAATGTTCAGTGCGTTCAGGAGAAGGGTGCTATGGCTTTTGGTATTGGTGCAGCATCATCTTTTTTGAAATATTTAGCCTTTTCTGCCATTTTTTGCCTCCTAGAAAATGTTTTGAGCTCCTTTTCCATCCTTCAGACATTTGCAACCTTTTACTGCTCCTTTCACATTTTGTTCTGGTTCAGCTTCTTTCAGCTTCCTCGTGCAAATGTAAACTTTTTTCAGCTACTTACAGCTAATTCCAGCTGTTTTGTGCTCATTTCAGCTTTTTATGCTAACTACATGTTTGTGCTTCTTCTAACTTCTTTCTGCTCATTTCAGGTTCTTTCTGCAAATTTCAGCTTTTGCTGCCATTTCAGCCACCATTTAGCTGTTTTATACTAATTTTAGCTTTTTCAGACAATTCCACGTTTATTCCACTCATTTCAAATTTTTTCAACATAATTTAGAAAAAAATGTGCTCTCTCCACTTCCTTCTGGTAATTTCAGCTTCTTTCTGCAATTTGTAGCTACTTTTCAGTTGTTTTTTTTTTCTGTTTTTTTGTCCATTTCATCTTTTTTAAGATAATTTCTACTTTTTGTGCTCATTTGTGATTCTTCCAGCCTAATTGGGCAAACATGTTTTTCTGCTTTGGCAATGCTCAGAAGAAATCCTTGAGAAGTATAGTAACCACAGCCAGCAAACTGTTAGGGACCACTCTGCCGAGTATGGAAAAAATATACATGGACAGAGTTATGAGGAAGGCAAACAAGATTACAGCAGACCATACATGTGCTGGTCATAAAATTAAAATATTATAAAAAAGTTAATTTATTTCAGTAATTCCATTCAAAAAGTGAAATGTGTATTTTATTCATTCATTACACACAGACTGATATATTTTAAATATGTTTATTTCTTTTAATGTTGATGATTATAACTGCCAACTAATGAAAACCCCAAATTCAGTATCTCAGAAAATTTGAATATTGTGAAAATGTTCAATATTGAAGACATGTGGTGCCACACGCTAATCAGCTAATTAACTAGGTCTCTGGTTTCTCTTGTAAATGAGTCCTCGAGGCTCAATGGGATTAACCTGCCTAAATAAAGGTTGAATGAAACTCACAACACCTGCAAAGGCCTTTAAGTAGTCTCTCAGTCTAGTTCTGTAGGCTACACAATCATGGGGAAGACTGCTGACTTGACAGTTGTCCAGAAGATAACCATGACACATTGCACAAGGAGGGCAATACACAAAAGGTCATTGCTAAAGAGGCTGGCTGTTCACAGAGCTCTGTGTCCAAGCACATAAATAGAGAGGCAAAGGGAAGGAAAAGACATGGTAGAAAAAAGTGTACAAGCAATAGGGACTGCACCCTGGAGAGGACTGTAAAACAAAACCCATTCCAAAATGGCGGGGGGAGATTCACAAAGAGTGGACTGCAACTGGAGTCAGTGCTTCAAGAACCACCACGCACAGATGTATGCAAGACATGTGTTTCCTTGTGTCAAGCCACTCTTGAACAATAAACAGCATCAGAAGCATCTCGCCTGGGCCAAAGACAAAAAGGATTGGACTGCTGCAGAGTGGTCCAAAGTTATGTTCTTTGATGGAAGTAAATTTTGCATTTCCTTTGGAAATCAAGGCCCCAGAGTTTGGAGGAAGAGAGGAGAGGCACAGAATTCACATTGCTTGAGGTCCAGTGTCATGTTTCCACAGTGATGGTTTGGGGTGCCATGTATTCTGCTGGTGTTGGTCCACTGTATTTTCTGAGGTCCAATGTCAAAGCAGCCCTCTACCAGGAAGTTTTAGAGCACTTCATGCTTCCTGCTGCTGACCAACTTTATGGAGAAAGATTTCATTTTCCAACAGGAATTGACAACTGCACAAAGTACCAAAGCTACCAGTCCCTGAATTAAGGACCATGGTATCTCTGTTCTTAATGTATCTGTCTGTCTGTCTGTCTGTCTGTCTGTCTGTCTGTCTGTCTGTCTGTCTGTCTGTCTGTCTGTCTGTCTGTCTGTCCATCATCTATCTATCTATCTATCTATCTATCTATCTATCTATCTATCTATC
>JBBPBX010030705.1:21084-35013 GCA_038048925.1 Garcialebias charrua
TGGACAGAAATAAAAAAGATGAGTAATAATAAAAGGTCTTTACCAACACATATTGATGGTGTGAGCGGAGCAGCAGAGATCACTGATCTATGGAGGAAACATTATGAAGATATTTTTAATGCTGTTAAAAGTAATTCATTTGTGGTTGGACATATTGATGGAAATGAAAATGTGGTTGTGTCCCCAAAAGAAATCTCCGAGATTGTGATGACGCTGGATAACAACAAGTCAAGTGGGTCAGACAGGGTATCTGCTGAGCATCTGAAATATGCAAGCAGGAAATTATGCCCCCTACTTGCAATGTGTTTTACGGGCTTTTTAACTCATGGAGTTCTACCTGACAAATTACTCTCTGTCATTTTAGTTCCAATTGTGAAGGATAGAGCTGGTAGAATTAACAGTAAGGATAATTACAGACCTATAGCCCTGGCCAGCACCTTATCTAAGGTGCTGGAGAGGGCTATTTTGAACAAACTGGAAGGATTTCTGCTGACCTCTGACAATCAGTTTGGGTTTAAACGTAAACATGGAACAGACTTGTGCATCTTTGCTTTAAAAGAAATTTTAGATTTATACAACAGACACCACACCTCCATTTTTATGTGTTTTATTGATGCCTCAAAGGCTTTTGATTATGTAAATCATGAAAAGCTGTTTTACAAATTATATAAGAGGGGTGTCCCCAAATGTTTGCTGAGGATTCTTGTTTTTTGGTATGCAAACCAACAAATGTATGTTAAATGGGGAAACTCTGTATCGGACCCCTTCGGTGTCTCAAACGGTGTGAGACAGGGTAGCATCCTGTCTCCCTTTCTGTTCAATGTTTACATGGATGACCTGTCAAAGCTTTTAAATGACTGTGGAACAGGTTGTAGGGTGGGAAATAAGGTCATCAACCATCTTATGTATGCCGATGATTTAGTAATCTTCTGTCCCTATTCTGCTGGCTTACAAGAACTGCTGCAGGTGTGCTCTGACTATGGAAGTGACTTTGATATAAAATATAATGCGAAGAAAAGCAGCATCATGATTGTGCGGAGCAGAGATGACTCCAAGTTGATGTTCCCTGACTTCTTTCTGTCGGGCAACAGGCTGGATGTCAGTTGTGAATATAAATATTTGGGGCACTATTTGACTGCAGACCTGTCAGATGATAGAGACATTTACAGACAATGCCGTATGCTCTATGGACAAGCTAACACGCTGATCCGTAGGTTTGGAATGTGCTCATCATCGGTTAAGATCCAACTCTTTAAGGCCTACTGCACTCCTTTGTACACCGCTCACCTGTGGAGACGTTATAAAAAGAGCAGTATGTATAGACTAACTGTGGCATATAATGATGGCCTTCGAATGATGCTGAGGGTACCTCGATGGAGCAGTGCAAGCAAAATGTTTGCTGATGCAGGTGTGCCTACCTGCCAAGCGGTGCTGCGTAACCTCATGTATAGATGCATGTGTAGATTGTCTGTATCTGAAAACTGCATCATCACTACACTGACCAACCCTGGACTAAGCTCTGTGAGATATTTTTCTATTTTGGGGACTCATTGGCGGATGAGCCTCTATAGGAAAGCTCTTTAGTCTTTTATTCTTATTTTATTTTTTTATAGGAAAGCTTTTTAATCTTTTTTATGTTTTACTCTTTTTATATACATATATGGATCTTGTATTGTATCTGAAATAAAGAAACTACTACTACTACTGTATTGAACGCCTTTTTTGATTTTATCATGTCCTGGACGACTGAGAATCTTCACCAGCATACAACAATGAATATTATAGTGATTTATTAAATAAAAGTAATGGTGATATTAAAGCAACATGGCAAGTAATGAATAATGTTCTGAAGAATTGTAAATTAAAGACTGGTATTTCACAATATTTTGTAAAAGATAATGATGAAATCTATGATGAGAATGACATTGTAAATGGATTTAATCAATATTTTGTGAATGTTGGATTAAGCCTTGCAGCTAAAATACCAAAAGTAAATAATAGAGTGAACCATTCAATCTATGGTTGTAACTGACAAAGAAGAAATAATGAATGTAGTAAAAAAAATTACAAACAAGAGATCAAAAGACTGGGTTGACATGGATATGAAGCTTGTAAAGGATACAATGAGTCATGTTATTGAGCCGTTTACATATACAGTATATGTAATTTATAATTTTCAACAAGAAAATTTCCAGATAATATGAAAATTGCTAAGGTATTACCTCTTTATAAAATGGTGATAAATGTATATTTAACAATTATAGACCAATATCCTTGTCACCACAGTTCTCAAAAATTCTAGAAAAACTATTTGTGATTAGATTAGACCAATTTATTGATAAACATAATATTCTAAGTAACAGTCAGTATGGGTTTAGAGCAAAAAACTATGTCAATGGCTATCATGGAATTAACAAAACAAATACTGTAACTACTGCTATCGATCAAAAACAATATTGTGTTAGTAATATGCTGGTGAAGATTCTCAGTCGTCCAGGACATGATAAAATCAAAAAGGCGTTCAATACAAGATCAAGTCCAGTTGATCTTGTATTGAACGCCTTTTTGATTGTGTTAGTATCTTTGTTGATTTAAAAAAAGCATTTGATACTATTGATCATACCATTCTCCTTGACAAATTAAATAAATATTGTGTTGGAAGACAAGCATTACAGTGGGTATCTAGCTATTTGAAAGACAGGAAACAACTTGTGCAAATAAATGACTGTATGTAAGATCCGACCTCTGCAATATCACATGTGGAGTTCCTCAAGGCTCTGTACTTGGACCAAAGTTATTTATTTTATATGTGAATGACTTGGTAAAGGTGTCAGGAATCCTTAAATGTATCCGTTTGCTGATGATACCACTTTTTTTTGTTTGGGTGCAGGAACACTGCAGCACTGGCAAAGAAGGCTCACCAGCGTCTCTACTTTCTCCGCAAGCTGAAAAGGGCTGGAGCTTCAACCCCCATCATGAGCACCTTCTACAGAGGTGCCATAGAAAGTGTCCTGACCAGCTGCATCACTGTGTGGTTTGGTGCATGTACTGCATCCTGCCGCAAGAGCCTCCAGCGCATCGTGAAAGCAGCTGAGAAGATCGTGGGCACCTCCTTGCCCTCACTGCAGGACTTACACAGCAAACGCCTCACTCGGAAAGCCCACTGCATAGCAGGTGATCCCACACACCCACTACACAGCCGCTTTAGACTGCTGCCATCAGGGAGGAGACTGAGGAGTCTCCAGGCTCGAACCAGCAGACTGAGAGACAGCTCTGTTCATCAGGCAGTCAGGATGCTAAACACTCTGCCTGCTCTGCCCCCCCTCCCATTTGAACTGCCTTAACACTAAAACTTTCTCACACATTACCACACAACACAAAGATTTTAACACTGGACTCTGTGTCATCAAACGGGTTATTCACTAAACTCTCGGTCATGTGCTCATACAGTTTGCACTACTTCTCATACTTGCACTAATGTTTGTATTACATCACTGCCTATAGTCATAATACTGTTTACATTCTCTGTTTACATTTATTAATACTGTTTACTTTTATTACTACTGCTTACATTTAATTACTACTGTTTACATTTACACTACTCTAATATCTACACCACTGCTGATACATATACAGTGTGCTCTGACCGGTCTTATTTAGGGATGCCCAATGTGCCTTACTGCATATGCCACTTTTTGCCTCTATAACAACATCAACTACTACCTCATACATATACTGTGTACATTAACTCATACGCTGCTTTGCCACTTTGCAAATGTCAATGCTAGAAACCTTTAGTTTATTTTAGTTATACTTTTTATACTCTTTTTTTATACTAGTATGCAAAAACTCAGGACAGTATTATGTTCATTAAATGTTTAATGTTTTAGTTTTAGTTTTAGAGTTGGTGTAAATTTTCATACTCTTATACCACTATGCAAAAACTCAGGACAGTGTTAGTTTTACTATTTTATGCTTATGTCTATTATTATATGTTTCAGTGTTTCAATGTTTAGATGTTTACTGTTGCACCGAGGGACTGAGAGAAACGCAATTTCGGTCCTGTGTATGTCCTGTACAGTACATATTGCAGATCTGACAATAAAGTTGACTTTGACTTTGATATGGAACAGATGTTGGAGTTGGTGAAGACAGAATTTGTTCAAATACAAAATTGGTTTAAAATGAATAAATTATCATTACATTTAGATAAAACAAATTACAGTATTTTCTGCCTGATAAGTCGCACCTTTCTATAAGTCGCTTTGTCCAATTATTGGCAAAAAATTGAAAAAATCCATAAACAACTTGCACCTCTCTATAAGTCGCATCTATTGTGTCACCGCGACGCGTCAGCGCGTCATTTGCCCTGCTGAAAATGGCGGCCACAGAAGCATGCACGGAAAGACTTTTAACAAGATTAACACGGTAAAAACAATTATTTGTCTGCTGAAAATTATAGCAAAGATGTGTCTTAGCTTAACCGTTCCTTAATAAATTCACGTAATGGTCAAATCTGCTGGATTTGAATTGTTTCGCTTTGACGTCTTCCAAACGGTCGCACGCGCTGAGAAAATAAATTATAAATAAATCTAATTTTAGCTCAAACAACTCCAACAGCTAATAGTTTGTAAATGACCACCAAGTAATAACTTTCTGTAAGTTTAAAGAAAATCTGCCGTGTGGTTTATGAGCTATTTACTGCACCATTTTTTGCCAAAATGAAAAACGGTCATATCTGAGCCAAAAATTGGTCTAAAAGTATGGGAAAAAGTCCATAAGCAAGTCTCACCTCTCTATAAGTCGCAGGGCATGCAAATTAGGCAAAAAGGTGCAACCTATATTCCGGAAAATATGGTACATGATATTCAGTAATAAAAAGGAAACTGTTGATGTTCCATTTGTGATTGATGGTGTTGAGATTTGTCGTGTGAATGAGGTGAAGTTTTTGGGTGTTAGCATTGATGACAAACTGACGTGGAAACATCACAAATTCTGTAAGGATAAAAATAGCTAAATCTATTGCAGTATTATACAAAGTCAGGAACTTGTTAAATGATAAAGCTCTGTATTTGTTGTATAACACAATTATTGTTCCACACTTAATTTATTGTATTGATGTTTGGGGTAAAGCATGTACAGTAAAACAATTACGGAGCCTATTTTTGTGCTACAGAAAAGAGCTGTAAGAATAATCACTAGAAAACTACTGTCACCCATCAAGCACATTATTTTATCAACTGAAATTATTGAAGTTCCATGATTTGGTGGATTATAATATTTTGTCAGTAATGTATAGGGCTCATAATAATCCAAATACATTGTTAAACGACAAAGTTGTTATAATCTCAAGGGAACGGAGATATTTGTAAAACCAAAATATAGAACCAGTTTGAAGGGACGGTCTACCTCTATCAGGGGAATTGGATTGTGGAATGGTTTGGAGAATGAAGTTAAAAATGCAAAATCAATGTTGTTTACATTTAAGAAAATGATCAAAACTGAATTACTGTATTGCAGAAATATATATGAAATAGTGGAACGTGTGTTGTATTGTAGTTTGATAATTATAGGGAGTTGTTCTTTTTTTGTTCCGTTACTTGTAGATGATTATTGTTTGAATTGATTGTTTGAATAAGGGGGCAGATATAATAAGATTTTTTCTTCCTTCTGCTACCCTTCATTTTATATTTTATATTGTATTCGTCTCATGTATGGGATTGTTTTGTGTTGTATTTTAAAATGAATACATTTGTATAAATGTTTTTTAAAAACGACCGGCGATGTTGACAAACAGTGGAAATTGTGCTACTGTTAGTCAAAGACCACGAGGAGGGAAACGTGTCAGAAGTAGGGGTGGGCGATATGGCTCAAAAATTATATCGTGATATTTCAGAGTATTATCACGATAACGATAAATTTCGTGATATAACCCCAAAAAAAAAAATCAAATGTATTTATTTGACAAAATTAACTTAACATGTTGCTTTGCAGTATTATATAAAAATTTTAAAAACAACAAGGGGTAATTTTACTGAAATTACTTTATTTAGTAAAGTATTTAGTCTCCAAGTAAAACTACACCTGCACTTTAGTTTTTGTGGTGGGTTTTTTTATCTATATTTTGTGCAGACTTTTTCAATCTAAATAACAGATCATTTTTAAAGTGCAGGTGTAGTTTCCTAAAACAACTAGCCTAAATAAAATGAAGCTTAAGATTTTTTGAGCATAAATGAAACATACAACAAATTATATGTTGCCTTTAAATGAGCTGTAACTTCTACAAGTTGATCAGCTGACCCTGAAACTTGTTCATGTTTCAGCTTCATCTGTTCATGCAGGAATGTGTCATTCCTCTGATTCATTTTTTTAACTGATCTGTCTCTGATGGAGCGACTGTGGAGCCGCGCGTGTTTGTAACAGTTTACAGCGAAAGACACGCAGCGAAAGACACGCAGCGAAAGACACGCAGCGAAAGACACGCAGCACCGCGGCTGCTCAGAGCGGAGCGGGGGGGACATTTGAGCTGTCTGTGCCTGCAGAGCAGGGGGGAGAGAAGCTGAGACGCGCGCGCGTTGTTTTTAACATTTTAGCAGTAACTAATTAGCGTTTTACACCAGTACAGACTGTGGAGGGGAGGTACGCAGTTGTTTGAAGCACTTGGGTAAGGGGGCGGGGCGCCCTGACGTATTACGTCATGAAATTAGCATATCATGATATAAATTTTTTGCCCGGGCAAGCTTTTTATACCGGTATTACCGGTAACGATATGATATGGCCCAGCCCTAGTCAGGAGACAGAGGGAGAAGAGGAAAGTCAAGACTGAAGGACTGAGGGTGGCAACTCTAAATGGGGGGACAATGACAGGCAAAAGTAGAGAGCTGGCTGACATGATGCAGAGAAGGAAGGTAGATGTTTGACGTGTTCTAGAGACCAAGTGGAAGGGCAGAAGGGCTTGCAGCATTATATGATGATGATTATCTGATCAGTCGCATCCGACTTTCAGTCATTTTATGAATCTTCGTACTCCACGCCTTCCTGTCTTTCACCAATTCTTTCAATTCCGCAATACATAGTTCCCATGTGACTTCACATCTGTGGAATTTCCGGTTGGACCCTCCCACAGGGAGGCAGAGCAGCAGTAAAAGCGCAGTCTAATGGATGTCCATTTTTCACGTTGTTTTTTTTTGTTAATTTCTAATTAATTGCAATGGTTACTTCGTGTTGGGTCAGTGGGTGTTCCAGTCGGGTAGACGTTTGGGCAACGCGCAGGTTTCACTTAATCAAAAAAAAGTAAACGTGAAGGATTTATCTCATCGGAGAAGCTCACAGCAGCCCCATCGCTCTCTGACTGTTCGGATCTGCTCTGAAGATGTCGTGCTTTTGGCCGGTAAACAAAATATTCTACATAAATCATTTTGTGAAACAATGTCAGAACAGTACAACTGTCTGTATGTTAGAGCAGTTTTTTTTTTTTTAGCAGCACCGTCTTGCTGTGTGTAGCTTAGCATGTCGCTAACGCGACAAAGGCCTCTTCATGCCTGGACCACGGTCTCCCCGCACCGCCTCAGTGGGGGAAGGAGGACGGGAGCCAAGTCGTGCGGGCGACGCGTCGGTCCCATGGGACGTGCCCCCGCGGCTGCGACGGATCCACGCCGTCCGACCTGAGCTCCCGCGAGCCTCCGTGCGACAAACCCTCCGCTAACCAACATGCTAACTTCCAACACGGTAACACTCAAAGTGCTGGTTCTGGTCCGTGGTCAACCTGGACTGTTTGTGCTGGCTGTGTTATTTTAGTTAAACCTTTATTTAGCTGGTTAGATATGATTGAGACAGTTTTACAGGTAGTCCCCGACTTACGAGCGAGTTCCGTCCCTAGGGGGCGCTCGTATGTCAAAAATTCGTAAGTAGGATCACATAGTAAAAAAAAAAAAAAAAAAATTTTTTTTTTTTTAAATAAATGAATACATGTACAGTACTGGACAGTCACCAAGCACTTAGCCTATCCTAACACAGTTTTTAAAGATGAAGGAATAAGTTGAATTGTCTCCCTTTCACATAAAGGGAGCAAGCTCCCTATGGAGCCTGCAGGGAGGAGGGAGACAATTCAACTGACTCCTTCATCTTTAAAAACTGTGTTAGGATAGGCTAAGTGCTTGGTGACTGTACAGTACTGTACATTTATCTATTTATTAAAAATATACAGTATATACAGTATTTTTATTTTTTTATTGTTTTTTATTTATAAATAGATAAATGTACAGTACTGTACAGTCACCAAGCACTTAGCCTATCCTAACACAGTTTTTAAAGATGAAGGAGTCAGTTGAATTGTCTCCCTCCTCCCTGCAGGCTCCATAGGGAGCTTGCTCCCTTTATGTGAAAGGGAGACAATTCAACTTATTCCTTCATCTTTAAAAACTGTGTTAGGATAGGCTAAGTGCTTGGTGACTGTCCAGTACTGTACATGTATTCATTTATAAAAAAAAAATAAAAAAAAAAAAAAAAAAAATTAAAAAAAAAAAAATTTTTAATGAGATGCATGCTCTTAAGTCCGGGACCTCGTAAGTCAGAGCGCTCGTAAGTCGGGGACTACCTGTACACATCTTTTTTGGATTTAAAGCTGTGAAGCTCTGCGCTGTGAAGCCGGTGTGCGCTCCTCGTAGTAATTAAATAATTAATGATATCAGAGTAACTACTTTGTGACAAGTTGTCAGCTTCGTCTGCCATGATTTCTTTCTCCAACTCATTTAACTCTGACCACTGCCAGCCTTGGTGAAGCTAGTAATGTATTTAGCTGTGGTAGCTCGAGTGTGTTTGTCCGCCATTTCTGCCTTTACGAGTGGCGAAAAACCCGGTATTGCGCAATACTCGCCACGTGTGTGGGAACTATGTATTGGCATATTCATTGTTGTCGTGATTGTGTCGAGCCATCTTGTTCTTTGGCAGCCTTGTCTTCTTTTTCCACTGACTTTTCCAAGCATCATTGACGTTTCTAAAGAATCAGTGCGCATCACGCGGCCAAAATATGAGAGCTGCGGTTTGGTAATTTTGCCCACTAATGACATTATCGGTTTGACGCGGTCCAAAACTGCCTTGTTCTTCATCATGGCAGTCCAAGGTATTCTTAGCATTCTCCTCCAACACCAAAGTTCAAAAGCTTCGACTTTTCTTTTCTCTTCTTTTCTAAATGTCCAACTTTATTAACATCATTATAGGGAAGACAATGGCGTTGACCAATCAGACTTTTGTTGCAATGCTAATATCCTTGCTCTTCCAGAGCTTTTCCATTCCTTGCATTGCAGTCCTGCTAAGTGTGATTCGCCTCTTGATCTCGGGCGCTGATGCCCCACTGCGGTCGATTTTAGCTCCAAGGAAAATGAAATCCTGGACAGACTTGATTACCGTGTTGTTGATTTGCATGTTCACTGCACCATTGCCTGCCGTGGTCATAACTTTAGTTTTTTTGATGTTCAGGTAGAGTTCCATTAGTTTGCTTTCCTCTTGCACTCGTCGGACGAGGCAGTCGAGGTCCTTTTCACTCTCTGCGAGCAGGGTTGTATCATCTGCGTATCGAAGGTTGTTGATGTTTCTGCTGCCGATTTTGATTCCAATTTCAGATAAGTCCAAATTGCATTGCCTCATAATCACTTCTGCGTACAGGTTGAATAGAACTGGTGATAGGATGCAGCCTTGTCAAACTCCTTTCCCGACTCGAAACCACTCCGTGTTCCCGTAGGCTGTCCAAACCGTTGCTTCTTGGTCGTTGTAAAGTGATTTTATTAGCTGTACAATGTGTTCAGAGATGCCCATTTGTTTCAAGCACTTCCATAGCTTTTCATGTTCAATGCAGTCGAAAGCTTTACTGTAGTCAATGAAGCACATATAGACGTCCTTTTGATATTCCCGGGTCTTCTCCATGATCCAGCGCAGATTCGCGATTTGATCTCTAGTGCCGCGACCCTTGCGAAGGCCAGCTTGAACTTCCGGCAGTTCCTGTTCAGCAATTGTTGCGATGCGTTTCTGTATGATCTTAAGAAGGATTTTACTCGCGTGAGATATGAGGGGGTACTCCGAGGAGTATGGGGTACCAGGCCCATTGATATGGGCTGTTAGGTCCCTGTACGACCGGTGTCAGAGCTTGGTCCGCATTGCCGGCAGTAAGTCAGGCTCGTTTCCAGTGAGAGTTGGACTCCGCCAAGGTTGCCCTTTGTCACCGATTCTGTTCATAACTTTTATGGACAGAATTTCTAGGCGCAGCCAAGGTGTTGAGAGGATCCGTTTTGGTGGCCTTAGAATCGCTTCTCTGTTTTTTGCAGATGATGTGGTCCTATTGGCTTCATCAGATCGTGATCTACAGCTTTCGCTGGAGCGGTTTGCAGCCGAGTGTGATGCGGCCGGGATGAGGATCAGTTCCTCCAAATCCGAGGCCATGGTCTTGAGCCGGAAAAGGGTAGCATGCCCTCTCCGGGTCGGGGAGGAGGTCCTGCCCCAAGTGGAGGAGTTTAAGTATCTCGGGGTCTTGTTCACGAATGAGGGAAAACTGGAGCATGAGATCGATAGGCGGATAGGTGCAGCATCCGCAGTGAAGCGGGCTCTGTACAGGTAGTCCCCGACTTACGAGCGCTCTTACTTACGAGGTCCCGGACTTACGAGCATGCATCTCATTAAATTTTTTTTATTTTTATAAATGAATACATGTACAGTACTGGACAGTCACCAAGCACTTAGCCAATCCTAACACAGTTTAAAAAAAATGAAGGAATAAGTTGAATTGTCTCCCTTTCACATAAAGGGAGCAAGCTCCCTATGGAGCCTGCAGGGAGGAGGGAGACAATTCAACTGACTCCTTCATCTTTAAAAACTGTGTTAGGATAGGCTAAGTGCTTGGTGACTGTGCAGTACTGTACATTTATCTATTTATAAATAAAAAACAATAAAAAAATAAAAATACTGTATATACTGTATATTTTAATAAATAGATAAATGTACAGTACTGTACAGTCACCAAGCACTTAGCCTATCCTAACACAGTTTTTAAACATGAAGGAGTCAGTTGAATTGTCTCCCTCCTCCCTGCAGGCTCCATAGGGAGCTTGCTCCCTTTATGTGAAAGGGAGACAATTCAACTTATTCCTTCATTTAATAAAAACTGTGTTAGGATTGGCTAAGTGCTTGGTGACTGTCCAGTACTGTACATGTATTCATTTATTTAAAAAAAATAATAAAATAATTTTTTTTTTTTACTATGTGATCCTACTTACGAATTTTTGACATACGAGCGCCCCCTAGGGACGGAACTCGCTCGTAAGTCGGGGACTACCTGTACCGATCTGTCGTGGTGAAGAGAGAGCTGAGTCAAAAGGCAAAGCTCTCAATTTACCGATCGATCTACGTTCCCACCCTCATCTATGGTCATGAGCTTTGGGTTGTGACCGAAAGAACGAGATCTCGGATACAAGCGGCTGAAATGAGTTTTCTCCGCAGGGTGGCTGGACTCTCCCTTAGAGATAGGGTGAGAAGCTCAGTCATCCGGGAGGGACTCGGAGTAGAGCCGCTGCTTCTCCACATCGAGAGGAGCCAGTTGAGGTGGCTCGGGCATCTGGTTAGGATGCCTCCTGGACGCCTCCCTGGTGAGGTGTTCCGGGCATGTCCCACCGGGAGGAGACCCAGAGGAAGACCCAGGACACGCTGGAGGGACTATGTTTCTCGGCTGGCCTGGGAACGCCTTGGGATTCCCCCAGAGGAGCTGCTCCAAGTGGCTGGGGAGAGGGAAGTCTGGGCCTCCCTACTTAGGCTGCTACCCCCGCGACCCGACCCCGGATAAGCGGACGAAAATGGATGGATGGATGGATGGATGGATATGAGGGCGAATCGGACTTGTTATCCGAAGGACCTAGGTTCGAACCCCGGCCACGGCACACCATCTTGGGGTGTCTATGAGTGCACATCTATTTTCCCAGCTCCACGAGCGCGACTACGCTGCTCACTGCACCACCTGGTGGTGGTTGGGTTAAATGCAGAAGACCAATTTCGTCTGTCAAGTATGGGAACATACACAGATGACAAATGTGACAAATTATTATTATTAGTACGATGGTTGGAACATTCATGGATATCGCCTTTTTTAGGAAGAGTGACAAAAACGGATCTTTTCCAGTCCTTGGGCCATGATTTGGTGGACCAGATTTTTTGACATAGGTTGGTTAAAATCTTGGTCGGCACTGCTTTTAGTAGTTTGGCTGGTATATGGTCGATTGGTGTATGGTACCGTATATGGTATATAAACCATACAATTTATATATTTTGAAATATTTGTCTGTGACGGACTTGCAACCTGTCCAGGTGTCTCCCACCTCTCGCACAGAGATAGCTGGATATGGGCACAAACGGCCCCCTTGACCCAAAAAAGAAGAAGTGGGTAAAGATAATGGATGGATGATGGATGGATGAATTATTTGTTCTTAGATTTGTATTTTTTATTTTGAGAAAAAGCTAAGCTAACCTAATACTGGTAATTTAAGTTACAGGATTTTATGCACTCCTATATTTGTTCCTGATTTTGGTATAAATATAAAATAATGCAAAAAGATTTGATACAGTGAAGAACCTAAAATTGTTGTTTTAAATAAATCTTCTATTTGTTTACGTTGTTGTTTAATCTTTTCATCTAGTCCATTACGCAACTGAAACAACATTTATAACCAATTCAATATAAAAATCCTTTTTGAATCGAAAATCGTTTCTGAATTGAAAATTTGATTTTGAATCGAATCATGACACCAAAAATAGGAATTGAATCGAATTGCCAGAAAGAGATATGCACCCGTAATTTTAAATAAACAATCCATGCAGCATGGATTGTTTATTTAAATATTAGAGTATTTAAATTGTAGAAGTGCATCAGGGCATCAAAGGGTTAACCCTTCACGCAGCTCTGCAGCACAGAGCGTGATCAATTACACTGAAGCACCTGAACATAGAAGTTCTAAAGTCAAATCGTGAAGTAACGAGTTAATGTTAAAGGCCGAGATACACTCGAGCGTCCTCACGATACGCCTATACGCAGCGTACGTACGCTGTGGCAAAAGCGTAGCCCCGCGTAGCCCCTCAGGGCATGTACGCGCAAAAGTATTTTTTTACTACGCATACGCGATCCGCGTGCGCGATACGCGGTGTCTGACCATAAACTTCCCGGCGCCGGACTGTTTTGTATGTTACACAAATGAAATAAATTCCCCTTCTTTATCGCTGATCGGGCCTTTTCTTTTGTTTTTTTGCCTAAAGTCAAGTAACCGCTTCTTCCTCCGTTCACTCGATGATTGAAATGAATGAATTCAGGTCCTACCTGGGTGCGCGATGTTTTAATATTCCCTGGTGGGCTGTGTGCTGCAGGAAAAGCGCTCCCTGTTATTATTTTTATTTCTGAGAGAACTTTTTATAACATATATAGTAGAAACACCGCATCAGAACACCGCAGAAGTCCAGCGAGCTGCTCATGTTAAAGGTTTCACTTTCAGCTGACTAGGTTTCACTTTCAGCTGACTGAGCGCTGTCAATCAATTCAGTAGGCGTGTCAGCAAGTGACCAATCAGCGAGCTCAGTTGAGTCCCTTCCGTGTGCTGCTGCTCATATTACAACAAGGAGAACGAGAGCGTTTGAAAGCTGATAGTTTCTTGAAGTATAGCAGCAAAAACATACGCACAAAATATGCGCGTATACGCGCGTATACCGAGTCTACTTCAGTGTATCTCGGCCTTTAATGTATACGTTTCTCTAGATCTTGTTTATTTTATCTGATTTTATTTGTTTTAATTCTTTATTTTTTTATTTGTTTGGTACAAGTAGGTGCTAGGGTGTTTCTTCTTAATTATTGATTTAATATGCTAAAATATTACGGTAATAAAGTTTTTTATAAATACGAAAAAG
>JBBPBX010030706.1:0-23642 GCA_038048925.1 Garcialebias charrua
CTATATATATATATACAAGTATAATATAGGTATATATATATATATATATATAATATAGGTGTGTGTGTGTTCATAAATGAACCCTAATGTTTGTATAATGTACTTTTACTTTCAGATGGGCTTGATGAGAGTGTGGAGCTGCTCAACACCACCAGTCACATGCAGCATGACTGTTGGAATGTGGATTGACATAATGTCAGAACAAACCAACGACCTTATTCTATGGTTGCCCCGTGAAACAATTAAAGCAACATGTTTTGCAGAAAGCTAAAAACTTGGACTCCAGAAGTGAATCATACATGCAAATAACACTGTGAAATATTTATTGGCTGTTTCTCCCTCTGGAATAATCATGTTTATTTCAGATGCTTATGGTGGTAAATGCAGTGACAGGTATATAACACAGAACTCTGGGTTTCTGGACTATCTGCGTGCTGGAGATCAGGTGATGGGTGATCGTGGTTTCACAGTGAGGGACCTGCTGCAAGAGTGTGGTGTGTCAATGTAATCGTTCCAGCATTCACACGCAAAGGATGCCAGCTTATTTCAAGTGAGAAGACATTAAATGTAAACATTTTTCTCAAACATGTACAGTACTGGTGTACTTGCTGTAAACGTAACACAACTCTTAACATGTTTTTTAAAGGATGCAATGTTAACTATATTACATTAGAAAAGTATTTGCTAAAATGATTCATTTGTTATGTACAATAGTTGACTGTTAACCTTCTTACAAGGTTAGTTTTTTGTGTGCACTATATCAGTTAATTTTGGATTAAACTACTGTTTCTATCTAAATGTCACTTTTGTCATTATCAAGTTTTTAAAGATCGTTTCCTGTCTATTTCATTATTTGTTTTCATTTACTGTATTTTATTAAAAGTTCTCAAGGTGCTTCATTTGTGAATCAGTAAAGTCTTTGTCAAAAGAAATGTCAAGCTCCAGGTGCTCAGTTGGTGTCCAGATAAACATCTTGCAGCTCAAAAGTCCAAAGCAACATCATTGTTAGCTGGACCTGGAGATGTGGATTTTTTAATGCTTAGACTGGGCTTTATGTTTGTTTAAATAAAGTGTCCCACCTCTCTTAACATAACAGGACCAACCTTGTTAATGTGAAGATACTAATAAGAGAGATAAGAGAGATAAGAGATTTATTTATTAACATTGCACCAGTTAATTAATACAACGTGATTATGTATACACAGTCGTCCGGAAGAGGGGGAGTGTGCAAAGCTGCAGCATTTCCAAACACATGACATGTTCTTCTGCGCGGCCGCACTCATCCGTCTCCGGATGAAGGTCAAACAGATATGGAAAAAGGAAAAACACAATAGGTATCATTTGTGATATTCAAAAAAAGAATCTATCAAAGATTGCCTTAAGACACTCTATGATAAAGTCCCAAAAACTCTATCAGCAATAAGCACAACCAGACAAGACATTGTTGCAGATTTGACGACATGCAAGGAGATCAAAAGAGTCTGTGAGCAGCACTCAGATAACACAGTTCAGCAGTTGTTAAGCTTGGCGCCTCCGAGCACACTCCCAGAGACCTCTGGGGAGGGAGTGGGGGGGGGGTCAGCAATGTCTCTCAGCTTCACTCCAGGAGAATAGTTTCCAGCAAACAGCCTTCTTCTTTTCCAAGGTCGTGCAGAAACTAGATTACATTGGGATTTGATGACACTGTGAAATTTTGAATCATCCATACAGTGAATAATGTAACACAGAACACTAAAGCTTCAGAGCTTTTCAGATTGCTCATCGCTTCGCCATCTGAAGCAACTGTCAAAGTAGCTAAGTATGCTAGTAGCTAAATATGCTAGTGTACGTTATTTTCGGCCACTTCTTCAAGTCGTCCTCCCACCCCTCAACAGCTGTAGGTAGCGGTAAAACAATATCTCCACATTTGAGTTGTGATCGTTCGTGTTCCCACATATTTTATGACCTAAAACCTCTGACGAAAACCGGTTAGCGCGTTGCTAGCGTGTAACAAAAGTGCCGGTTCTGACTTTCGGCGGAAGTCGTTCACATAATTCGCGCAAGGCATCATGGGGGCTAGGAATAAGGTGGATAGGAATCAACAAACTCAATAGGGACACCACTTGAGGATAAAATCAGAGGAAGATCTGCTGGGACCGACTTCCTACTTGAAAAAAACATCCCTTTGGTTTTATCAGCATTTAGGACAAGTTTGAGACGGAACAAATCTGACTGAATGATGTCAAAAGCGGATTGCAGTAACTGGAAAGCCTTAGCTACTGTTTTAGCTCAGCAATAAACAACTGTATCATCAGCATAGAAATGTAAGGATGCATCAGGGATGCTCTGACCTACATTAGCTATGTAAATTGTAAAGAGGGTTGGTCCTAAAACTGAGCCTTGTGGTACACCATTTTTAACTGTTTAATAGCTGGAAGAAGTACCGTTATGTTGGACACATTGGCCCTCATTCACGAACCGTTCGTACGCACAGATTTGTTCTTAAACTGTGCGTACGAGTGATTTAGGATCATTTGCGGCATTCAACAATGTTTTCGTATCCTACGATTTTTTTCAGATACGAACAAAATTTACGAGTGGTCCGGACCTGTCGTATATTTTAGGAGCGTCAGTCTGCTGTCATCCAGACGGATCTTCTCCACGAATAACTTCATATTTCGTTATTTAGAAAATATTTTGGGTTTAAAAAAATCACGCACCATAATTATTCTTGACAATAGGTTATTCTGTTTGAATTAGAATTATAATTTTAAGTTTAATTTGTCTGGTGTGTCGCGCAGGCTTCAGTGAGTCGTGCGCTCCCCTTGGTCATCAAAGCCGCTCCTCATATTAACACCCAGGTACATAAAATTCCCATACACCGCCGCAGAACAAGTACGAATTAAGACTGATTTTCATGCTATTGCTGGACTGCTGTGCCAAACACCATCGGAGCAATAGATTATTATATCTGATTCGAAATATAACCTGCAGAATGTGGTTGCGCGATGACGAGCGCGCATGACTCATTTGTGCTGCAAAACATGTTGGCACGCGTCTTGCAGCGTGGCATTTATTGTCCATCCATCTCGCAGACTATTCCTTGACCACCTCCTGTCCGTGCTGCGGCGAGACGTTTGTTTGAAGCCATTTTCAGATCAAACCATTTATTCTTGATTTCTGATACTGTACGACCCACGGGACACACAACATATGCACTACAATATTAATATGAAGTTAACTGTAGTTTCGAGACATTTTAAAATGCTTCTGTTCAAAAACACATCCGACACTTGCGGGGGGGTGGGGGGTAGCGGTGCGCTCTTCTGAATAAGTGAAACTATAATGTAACACAGTACACTAAAATTAAAGATATTTGACCATCCGACACTTGCGGGGGGGTGGGGGGGTAGCGGTGCGCTCTTCTGAATAAGTGAAACTATAATGTAACACAGTACACTAAAATTAAAGATATTTGACCATCCGACACTTGCGGGGGGGGGGGTGGGGGGTAGCGGTGCAGAGCAGAACTTCAATCTCCGAACGCGTGAAGTCCTTCTTTTTACTTCTTGATTTAGAATGAATGGACACTTCCTGCTGTCAAAAGGCAGGAAACGTGGCCTTATATGGTGTTTTGAGGGGTGGGAATTATGTAAATGACCTCTCCGCGAGCACGCGCAGGTGGATGGAACAGGTGGGATTCATCAACTTTACGCAACCCGTTTACACACGTTTCCTGTGGATAGAAGACTTTGTTGAATCTGACGTGGCATGTTCGTACGAACGCTTCGTACGCACAGAAGTAGGAGAAATTTAGGATAAAAATACAAACATTTTCGTGAATGAGGGCCATTGCCTCCGATTGGAAAGATAATTAGAAAACCAACCGATGGTGTGATCAGAGAAACCGATTTCTGAGAGCTTATGACACAGGATGTTATGATCCACAGTGTCAAAAGCTTTAGATAGGTCTAAGAAAAGTGTAGCACAATAATCCTTAGCATCCAATGCTTCAACAACATCATTCAGAACCTTCAGAGAAGCAGTTGTTGTGCTGTGTTTTTTCCTGAAACCAGATTGATGAAGAGGTAAGATGTTAAATGAGTCCAGATAATTTTTGATCTGAGAGTTTATCAGTTTTTCTAGAACCTTGGCTAAGATGCAGAGTTTAGAGATCGGTCGATAATTGTTCAATGAGGTGGGGTCACCTCCCTTCAGCAAAGGAAGAACAAAGGCTGTTTTCCAAGCATCCGGAATGGTGTTTTGGCTTATGGACAGATTAAAGATGTGGGTCACAGGGACTGTGATGATATGAGCAGCCAGCCTTAAGAAATAAGGAGGAAGTTCATCTTGACCTGCAGATTTTTTAGGATCAAGATCTTTTAACAGTTTATTTACCTCACTGACTGAGAACGGAGAAAAAGAGAAGGTGTGATTAACTGAGGATTTACTTGTAGGAGGGATTTGATTTGTAAAAGTTTGGTTATTAGATGAAGTGGCTGATTTTCCATTTGTAACTGTGTCAAATAATGAACTAGAAGCAACAAAATGTTTGTTGAAACAGTTCAGGATCTCGTGCTTATTTGACACAGGAACAGAATCAACAAGAAATTGTGATGGGAGGTCAGATGATTGGGGGGTGCCTGAGAGAGATTTGATGGTTTTCCAGAATTTTTTTGGGTCGTTTAGATTTTTGGAGGTCTGAGATAAGAAGTAATTACGTTTTGCAGCTTTGATGGCAGTTGTGCATTTATTCCTCAGCTGCCGAAATTTCAACCAATCAGTGTCTGAGTGTGATTTTCTTGCTGCGGCCCAAAGATGATCTCTCCTGTGCAGGAGGTCAGCTAGTTCAGGAGTAAACCAGGGGCTGTCACGGCCCTTTATCCTGAACTGCCGGAAAGGAGCATGTTTGTTTACAAAGAAAATGAAACTATTATGAAAATAGTTCCAAGCGGTGTTCAGTCGTTGATTAGTAGAATACGTTGCCAATCAAAGTGGGATAGATCCCAGAGGAATGACTGTTCACAGAAACATTTCAAATCCCTTTTTTGAATTATTCTGGGCTCAGCATTTGGAAGTTTAGTAGATCTAAGAGCTGCTATTACGGAATGATCACTCAAAATGTTAGCAAATACACCTGTTCCAGGAAATTTACAAGGTGCATTCGTGAAAAAAAGATCTAAGGTGGAAGATTTTTCGGGAAATTTTTTGTTTGGTCTGGTGGGAGAATCGATAAGTTGTGTTAGATTGAGAGATAGGCAACATTCCTTGAATTTATCACAGAGGGGGGTCGACTTATTCCAATCAATGTTGAAATCTCCTACCATAACAATCTCATTCTGTTTTAAATTTCCTATGAATTCAGTCAGGGAGGACAGAGCTTCAGGTGTTACGGAGGGGGGACGATAACAGCCTACAACAGTTATGATCTGACCTCCCTTCAAGCTGATGTTCACAGCTAAAGTCTCAAACTGGTTTGCGATTGTTTTTTTAGATGCAATCCTGGCAGCCAAAGAGTCTCTGATGTAAATAGCGACTCCACCTCCCTTTTTAATACGATCACAACGATAGATCTTAAATTCATTGATTGCCAGGTCATTTTTCAAAACAGATTTGTTGAGCCAAGTTTCAGAGATAACGATCACATCTGCCCCAGAAGAACTGATTAGGATTTTCAATTCATCAAGTTTTTTTAGGAGGCTACGAGCGTTTACATGCAGGAAATGGAGACCTGAATTATTTTTAAACTCACTGGGAGTACTGTAGTTAATGGAGGGCCCTGGGTTGGGCTGAATCCCTGAGATCAATAACAACATTAATATCAGACATTTACTTGACTTCTTTGTCACTGATGTGTAGTTAGAGGAGTTAATAGTGTGACATTTTGCACCCATAAATGAACCATGAGAAATATTGAGGAAGACACGATCATTCAGAACCCAAAAACAATGAAAGTTGCAATGATGGGCAGATCCAGATGTGTTGATAAGATTCAGTGATTCCAGGAGGACTCGTTTTCAAGAGACCTGTGGAGTGAGGCCTCCAGGGGGCGTATGGAGTAGGAAGCAGTACCTTCGTGCTCCCGTTGTCTGTACCTTTTAATGCTTACCAAGCTGATTTAACCACTGAACTTTTTGTGAATATCTGGAATTCGTCATATTCTGTGCAATAATGCCACCCAAAGCTTCTAAAATGAACGCTGAACCTGAAGTCGCCGCCATTACTAAAGCTGACATGGTAGCTGAGTTAGCCGAACTCAAGCTAGCTCTGCTTTCCGAGCTGAAAAAGGACTTCAAAGAAGTGAACGAGAAGCTGGATGGGCTCCAGGAGACTGTTGGGGATCACGGTAAACGTCTGACTTCACTTGAGGACAACGCAGAGGCAACTCATCAGCGGTTGGAAGAAGTCGAGCGGTGCTGTGAGGGGCTGAAGTCCGATAATGCTGAACTGAAGGCTAAGCTAACTGAGCTGGAGGGGAGAAACAGGAGGAGTAACATCCGCGTTATTGGTCTACCCGAAGACATAGAAGGACCCCAACCAAGCAAGTTCTTCTCACAGTTTTTATGGAATGCTTTTGGACATGATGTTTTCCCCTCGGCACCAGAGTTGGACCGTGCCCACCGTAGCCCGATCCCCAAACCAGGCCCCAGAGACAGACCTCGGCCTGTCATAATTTGCTTTCATCATTACCAACACAAGGAGCTGGTGACTCGTGAAGCTCGGAAAAGAGGGATTTTGGAGTATGAGAACTATTCCTTCAGGATCTACGACGATTACACTCCAGAAGTGGCTAAACAAAGGAAGGAGTACAGGTCGGTAATGTCCGCCTTATATAAAATGGGTCTAAAACCTGCACTGATGTACCCTGCAAGACTTCGTATCATTAACACAGATGGTACTCGTATAATGCTCGGATCAGTGGCTGATGCTGAAAAATTTATTCAGACTTTTAAGACTTCTTCTTGATTGATTACTGTGGAGGTGCTGATCATGCACAAACGTTTCATTAATGAAACCGCTGCGTTAATTGTTTCATTTCTACTTTTGTAAAGGACATTACCAAGTGCTGAAGTGTTCAGTGGTTGCTCTAACTTTAATTAAGACAAAACTTTATTATAGCTTGGTTGGTTTATATGTTTAATATAACCTGTTAGACGGGGCGAGTTTTTTTTTCTTTATTATCATATTATTTTAGGTAGTATTGAAATGGAGGCGTTTCAGTTAGTGAAGTTAGGTGTGCTGTTTGTTCTAACAGCTATTTTCACCGACACCTGGGGGTTGTTGGGAGGGTGGGTTTTTTCTGTTGGTTTTAAGACAGGGTATTTCTTTTTGCTCAGCCAGAATATATGCTTTTTTTCTCTTTGTTTGTCACTTTGATATCAATTGGTTTTTTATTTATTTTTATTTATTTTATTTATTATTATTATTATTATTCTCTCCTCTTTTCTCTTATCTTAGAGCAATATGATGGGCAATTTTAAGATGATTACTTGGAACGTTAAGGGTCTAAATCACCCTGTGAAAAGGAAAAAAGCCCTCACACATATGAAAAACTTAGGTGCAGGAATAGTTTTTCTTCAAGAAACCCATCTTAATAACCGGGATAGTAATCGTTTAAAATGTAGGTGGGTGGGGCAGTCTTTCCACTCAAGCTTTCAGGGCAAAGCAAGAGGAGTCGCAATACTTATAAATAAAAATATATCATTTACACCATCAAAAATTCTTGCAGATTCTAGTGGGCGGTATATTATAGTATCTGGGAAACTTTACAATTTGAATGTCACTCTAGTTAATGTCTATGCCCCAAACTATGATAACCCTCATTTTTTTTCTCATCTTGTTAAACTGCTCCCCCATCCAGATTCTCATTTGCTGATTATGGGGGGGGGATTTCAATTTATGTCTTGACCCTGGGCTGGACAGGTCATCGACGAAACCGGGCTATATTACATCCAAGTCAGCAACTTATCTAAAGTCCTTTCTGTCAGATTTTGGTATTGTGGACCTCTGGCGCTTTTTGCACTCCCAGGACAGACAATATTCCTTTTTTTCCCATGCTCATGGGAGTTATAGTAGAATTGATTACTTCTTTATTGATAATCATCTAATCTCATATGTTCAGAACTGTGACTACAAACCCATAGTGATCTCTGACCATGCTCCTCTCTTAATCGAAATTAATTTACCTGCAACAGGGGCCCAGAGAAAGCATTGGAGGTTTAATTCCCTCCTGTTGTCTGATGAAGATTTTGTTAAATTTATGTCTAATCAGATATCCCTATTTTTAGAAATTAATAATACCCCAGATGTCTCAGTTTCTACTGTCTGGGAAGCCCTGAAAGCGTATATAAGAGGACAGGTAATATCCTTTGCAGCTAAAAAGAAAAGGGATTCCCTGTCTAAACAAATGGATCTCGAAAGGCAAATTGCAGACTTGGACACTAAGAATTCTCAAACTCCATCCCAACAGTTGCATAAGGAACGCTGTAGACTTAATGCAGAACATAACTTAATTACATCTCAGTCGATAGAATATTTATTGCTGAAAAATAGAAGTAGCACATACGAGCACGGTGATAAGGCTGGGGAGATTTTGGCAAGGCAGCTTAGGGGTGCAAGGGCCAAATTAACTATTGGTGGGATAACATCTCAAGATGACATCATCATTACGGACCAGCAAGGAATAAATGACGCTTTCCAGCATTATTATAATAAATTATATAGTTCTGATAATTGTTGTAACCCAGATCTCTTGCAAAACTTTTTTGGACGCTTATCCATTCCCAATCTAAACTCAGATCAAGTTGCTGCCCTGGACATGCCCATTTCAGAGCAGGAGATATTGGGGGCAATAAAATTGTTACAACCCCGGAAGTCACCTGGTCCTGATGGTTTGCCAAACGAATTTTATGCAGCATTCTCCGATCAGTTAGTTCCAATTTTGACAAACATGTATAAATACTCTTTCAAGAAAGGATACCTCCCTCCCACTTTGAATCAAGCTTGCATAACTTTGCTGCTTAAAAAAGATAAGAATCCCACAGAATGTTCATCTTACAGGCCAATATCACTACTGAACAGCGATTATAAAATATTAGCAAAAGTATTGGCCTGTCGTCTGGAGCAGATCTTACCCAGTGTTATATCCCCAGATCAGACAGGGTTTGTTAAAAGCAGACGCTCTTTTTATAATATACGTCGTTTATTGAACATTATGCATACCCCTTGTCAAAATAATTCTGAATGCCTTCTTTCCATTGATGCAGAGAAAGCATTCGACAGAGTAGAGTGGATCTATATGTTTGAAACTTTGGAGAGATTTGGTTTTGGTGGGCCATTTATATCCTGGGTTAAGTTATTATACTCCTCCCCATCAGCCATGATTCTAACGAATAACTTCTACTCTAAACCATTCAGTTTGCACCGCGGGACCCGACAAGGATGCCCACTTAGCCCTTTACTTTTTGTTTTGGCCATTGAGCCTCTGGCTCTGGCAATAAGAACATACAGCTCTATTAAAGGTATTACCAGGGGTAGGGTTGAGCATAAGCTTTCCCTCTATGCTGATGACCTTTTATTATACATATCAGAGCCAGAACAGAGCATCCCTCATATTTCAACGCTTCTCTCTCAGTTTGGGGAAATCTCTGGATATAAAGTAAATGTAAACAAAAGTGAGCTTTTTCCTCTAAATGCCTGCCTAAATTATATCACAAGTGCTACACCTTTTAAGATAACTAATCATAGCTTTGTCTATCTAGGTATTACAATAACAAAGACTTTGGATGACCTCTATAAGAGTAATTTTGAGAAATTGCTTACCGAAACCCAATGTAACCTAAATAAATGGTCAACACTTCCTCTCTCCCTAATAGGAAGAGTGAATACAATCAAAATGTCAGTGCTCCCTAGATTCCTATATCTTTTTCAATGTCTCCCTGTTGTTATTCCAGGTGCTTATTTTAAAAAGTTAGATTCGGCCTTTTCGACCTACATTTGGAATAGCAAAAAGCCTCGTCTTAAAAAAGACCACTTGCAAAAATCAAAGAAAGATGGGGGTCTAGCCCTTCCCAATCTCCAGCACTATTATTGGGCATGTAATTTATATTGTCTCTCTTTTTGGATGCACTACAGCTTTAATGATGATGGTCCCATTTGGGTAGAGATGGAAAAATCGTCATGTGCCCCTTTATCTATGCCAGCTTTGATTGGCGCACCCTTACCTTTGCCTCTTAATCAGACCTCCTCGAACCGTATAGTTTATAACTCCCTGGCAATCTACTCTCAATTTAGGAAGCATTATGGCCTTCGTCAGATGAGTCTTTCCAGTCCAATCGCATTTAATATCCTTTTTCCTCCTTCGTTGCAGGACGCTACTTTCGGCGTGTGGCAAAGTAAGGGCTTAACATTTTTTAAGGACCTCTATATTGGAAACAAATTTGCTTCTTTTGAACAATTGTCTAACAAATTTGATTTACCAGCTTCACACTTTTTTAGATATTTACAGGTTAGACACTTTATTACCTCATACATGTCAGTCTTTCCTGATAAACCTTCTGATAATATAATTGATGAGCTGATGTCTTTTGACCCAACAAGGAGCAAAGCGATCACTTCCTGGATGAAATTGATCTCACATTTAGATTCCCGGTCCTTTGACACAATTAAACAATCCTGGGAGCAGGATCTTCAAATTACAATTAGTGAGGTAGTTTGGGCTGATATTTTGGGGAAAATCCACTCATCATCAATGTGTGCAAGACACTCTCTCATCCAATTCAAAGTAGTACATCGGGCACACCTTCATAAATCTAAATTGGCCAAAATCTATCCTCAAATCGACCCTATATGTGATAGATGTAAATCAGAGGAAGCCACACTATTACACATGTTTTGGAACTGCCCCAGGATACAAATATACTGGACTGGTATCTGTGAAGCACTCTCAGCGGTTTTTGGAATTCAAATTACTCTGAACCCACTCATGCTGCTCTTTGGTGTCACTCCTGAGGGTTTAGGTTTACCTAAAGGAGGCAGAAAGGTAATTGCATTCTCGACCTTGCTAGCACGCCGTCTGATTCTCCTTAGATGGAAGGATGCTGCCCCACCCACAGTGTCAAACTGGATAAAAGATGTATTGCTTAACCTTAAACTAGAGAAAATCAGATATGTAATGAGAGGCTCTGAGAATAACTTTTATAAAACTTGGAAATTGTTTATGATTTTTTTCAATAAACCCTCAACAGAGGTTCAGGAATAATAGACCCTGGAATATTGGCTGAGCAAGTCTAATCTTGATATGGATTTTTGTATGGTCTTAAATTTTCGTTGTTATTTTTTATTTTATTTTATTATTTATTATTATTATTATTATAATTACTTTTTTATTTTTATTATTATTGTTATTTTTATCTTAGGTGATGGTACTTAGGGGAATGTTGGTTGTTTATTGGGTGTGTTATTTTTGTATTTTGTATATAAAGTGAAAAAAATTTAATAAATATATTAAACATCAAGATTCAGTGATTCCAGATAGTCTAAGAACTGAAAATAATGACAGTAATATGAATGATGCAGAAAAGTCTCAGACCATAAAGTGTCACAAATTAAGTGGGCAAACAGTTCCGTTGTGGAGGCCCAACTACAGTTTGTGTGAGGGGGGTCCAGCCCCCCTGTGAATATGAATGGATGTGGCCCTGGTTAACACAAGTTGGATCCAGAATCAACGGGTAGAAACCAGCAATTTGCAGCAAACAGCAGAGTGTGGTGCCAGAAAAGCCTCCTAAAATTAAAGGCATGATTGTAGCCTGTATCAGGACAGCAAAGGAACAACAGCGTGAACAGCACCAAACAACAGCGACAGCAGCTCCTGATCCTCAGCGGCACACGTTTCTCTCCGCCCGTCTGATCCACAATTAGCTCCCAACAGTGTGAAACATTCACCACCAAACAGCGACGATCACCAAACAGCGACGATCCTGATCCTCCGCGCCTCACTCTACGCTCGGCTGATCCTCCGCGCCTCACTCTACGCTCGTCTGATACACAAACAGCCCACAACAGTGTGGAACAGGCACCAAACAGTGACGATCCTGATCCTCCGCGCTTCACTCTCCGCTCCTCTGATCCACAAACAGCCCACAACAACGAAATGAGGCTCTTTAAAGTTATCTGCAGCAGGTAAGATGTTTGTTGTTGAGCTCACAACAACAAATGAGGCTCTTTAAAGGGTTATCTACAGCAGATAAGATATTTGTTGTTGTTGAGGTATTGGTTTCTTCAAAAAGAGGCTCTTTAAAAAGTTATCTACAGCAGGTAAGATGTTCATTATTATTGCTGCTATTGCTGCTCTCCTCTTCAGCCTCTTCAGAATGAAAACCCAGAAAAAAGCCACCTCCAGAAAAAACACAGCAAGTCTTACCAGAGGGCTGAAGACCTCTCAGCTCCAGAAATTATTTCAGCAGCAGTTCATCCGCGCGTCCCTCAGATGAACCCGCGTGTGAGCAGAGGCAGAGCAGAGAGAGTGCAGCTCCAGCTGCATCCCCACGGCCGCGCGCAGATGGGCTCAGGTTCCACGGAGGTAAACAGACTTTAATGTGGACTAAAGAGATGTCCTCACAGCCAGTTCGGTTATGTTCTGGTCCAGTCAGAAACACCTCCCCCCACGCTCACGAGCCAGGTACGTTATCTTCCCCCACGCCACGAGGTCAACAAAGGACAGCAGAAAAAATCAGCATAGTCAAAAAAACTTCCCTGCTAATCTTGTTGAGACCAGGAGAAACCACAGGAGAACTGCAGGTCCAGGTGCAGGTGGGACCTGGACGTTCAAACGGGGTCCAGTGAGTGGCAGAAGAAACACCGGGTCTTCGTGGGCGGCTCTCCGGCTTTGGGGCTTTGAGCAAGGTAGCTCAGAATGACAGGTGAGGTGAAAACGTCCGAACCTGGTCCGACAGAAATTTTTTGAACGGTCCCGTCCGGCTCTCTGAGTTACTGAACACCGAATTCAGTTGGAAGATGGACCAGCTTTGGTCCAATTCGAAAAACGGGTCAGTTAGATGATAAAAACACTCAGAGAGACCAGAGGTGCTGCCGCTCGTTGTATATATATATACCTTAGAACCAGTAACAGTGTAACAGGAATAATTAACACTTAACATGACTCTTCAAGGATCATTACACTGCCCCCCCAACAAAAAGTTCCTTGTCCTTGAGGGAACAACACAGTCTCTAAGGCGGGGAGGCAGTTGGCGTTGCCTCCTTGGCCTCCTGGGGCTCCGAGAGGCAACAGGAGGTGAAGGGACAGGAGGTGAATAATAATAATAATAATAATTAATTCAATTTATAACGCACTTTTCATTACTGAAAATCTCAAAGTGCTACACATATATTGAATGCTACACACATTCATAAACCGGTGGCGGCAGATTACCATGCAAGGTGCTTTCCAGTCCTACCGGGAGCAACTCAGGGTTAAGTGTCTTGCCCAAGGACACAACGACACATGGTGCGGGTCCCGGGAGTCGAACCGCCAACTTTCCGATCGGGAGACGACTGCCATTACCACTACACCACGTGAAGAGAGATCCTGTTGCGAGTCCAACTGTACATGAGCACGAGGACTTTGCACACGTCCTTCCAGGAAAGTGGGGAAAGAAAGTCCTCTATAGGGAGCCATTCTGTCCCTGTGTAAGACCACCTTCCTGCCTCTAGGGGGCAACAGCAAGGAAGTGTCTTCCTTTAGTGGTGACATCATAATTTCTCTTTTGGCGCAGTCCCGCTTTCGCCAGCTGGTCTCTGGCAAAGGAATGTGCTGACTCTAACCGGTCCTGCAGTTTCCTCGCATAGTCTGGACCTGGTTGTGCCTCTGGCGCGTCAGGGGGCCTTCCAAAAGCCAGCTCAGCAGGGGTCCTCAGCTCCCTTCCAAAAATGAGCAGGGCAGGTGTGCACTGAGTTGAGTCCTGGACTGCTGACCTGTAGGCCATGAGAATGAGGGGGAGATGGGTGTCCCAGTCCCGCTGGTGTTCCGAGGTTAGGATAGCTAGCTGCTGGGCCAGTGTCCTATTAAACCTCTCTACCAGGCCATCACTTTGTGGGTGAAGTGGGGTGGTGCGGGTCTTCTGAATCCCCAGGCGTTCACACATGGCAGTGAACACCCTGGATTCGAAGTTTCGACCCTGATCGCTGTGAAGGGTCTCTGCTGTCCCAAACTGGCTGAACATCCCCTCCACTAATGCGTCAGCCACAGTCTCGGCCTCCTGGTCTGGGATGGCATATGCCTCCGGCCACTTAGTAAAATAGTCCATGGCAGTGAGTACATAGCGGTTTCCCTTATCTGTGTACAAAAATGGGCCCATGATGTCCACAGCCACTCTTTCCATCGGTGCTCCCGCTGGTTGCTGTTGAAGCTGGGCGCGGGACTGGTCCAGCGGCCCCTTGTGCGAGGAACAGGAGTCGCAGCTGCAGCAAAAGTCCTCTACATCCCTCCGTTACTGGCCCCAGTAGTAGCCTTGGCGGAGGCTGCGCAGGGTCTTGGTGACACCAAAGTGCCCAGAGCCTGTGCTTCCATGACTGGCTCCCAGCACCGCTGACCTCAGCGATCTCGGCACCACAACCTGCCACCTCTCCTCCCCGGTGGCCGGATCCTTCCAGGCACGCTGCAACACCCCTTCACTCAGCCTCAGAGTATTGAACTTGGCCCACAGCCCTTTTGTGGCGATAGACAGCCCAGTGACCTCATTCCAGTTGGGACGCTGCTCGCCCTTGAGAAATTGTAGGACTGGCAGCAGGTCGGTATCTTGCTCCTGTTTTGTCCTCCACTCTGTCACATCAACCACTTGGAGCACCCTGCACGAGAGCTGCGCTGTGCCCTCTGTTGCTGTGAGCTCCTTCTCTTCTTGCTTTTCACAATGATAACAGCCTGTTGTAGCACATGGACGGCGAGACAGAGCATCCGCGTTAGAATGGCATGCTCCTGCTCTGTGCTCCACAGTGAAATTAAAGCCATGGAGCTCCTCCAGCCAAAGAGCCACCTGCCCCTCTGGCTCCCTGAAGGACATCAGCCACTGGAGGGCAGCATGGTATGTTCTGATAATGAATGGTGTGCCACACAGGTAGTACTTAAAATGTCTTACCGCCACCATCACTGCCAGAAGCTCTCGCCGTGTAACGCAGTAGCGTCGCTCACTCTTATTCAGGATCCGGCTGTAGTACGCTACCACTTTCTCACCATTGGGTCCAACCTGCGACAACACGCTCCCAGTCCCACGTTACTGGCGTCTGTATCCAAGACAAATGGCAGGTTGGGGTCGGGTGGGGCGAGGACCGGGACCGCTGTCAGGGATCTGCAGAATGCCTGCTGACAGTCTTGGTTCCAGGTGAAGTCGCAATTTTTCTGCAACAGGCGGAAGAGTGGTGCAGCTATTGAAGAAAAGTCACAAATCTTCTGTAGTAAGAAGCCAGCCCAAGGAAGCTTTTAAGCTGGACTTGGTCTGTCGGAATGGGCCAGTCCTTAATTGTGTGGACCTTTTCCTCCAAAGTGCTGATGCCCTCACAACCCAGCTTGTGACCCAGAAATTCCACCTCCCTCCTCATGAAGTGGCACTTGTCTGGGTGTAGCTTCAGGCTTGCAGCAGCCACTCTCCCCAGCACCTGTTTCAGGGAGTCCAGAGCAGCATCAAAGGAGCTTCCGTGCACCAGGAGGTCATCCAGGTAGACCAGACACTGCTGTCGTGGGACCCCAGCCAGTACCCTGTCCATGAGTCTCTCAAATGTGGCAGGAGTGTTGCATAAGCCGAAGCTTAGTACTCTGAACTGCCACAGTCCCCTGTTGGTACAGAAGGCTGTCTTGGGTCTAGACTCCGGTGACAATGGCACCTGCCAGTATCCACTTCGCAGGTCCAGGGTGGAGAACCAGGAAGAACCTGCTACCAAGTCCAGAGATTCGTCGATTCTGGGAAGGGGGTAAGAATCCTTTTTTGTGACTTTATTGAGGGGTCTGTAGTCTACACAAAAGTGCATCCTTGTGCTGTTTTTCTTGGGTACCATCACCACAGCGGAGGCCCACGGGCTGTCAGATGGCTCTATGATGCCTGTCTCAATCATCTCACCCAGTTCTCTGTCAGCAACCTCCTGGAGAGCTAAGGGAAGGCGGCGAGGACACACTTTAATAGGACGAGCATCCCCAGTGTCAATGGTGTGCTCTACCAAGTGTGTCAGACCCACTTCACTCTCTTTAAGAGCAAAAGTGTCCTTAAACTCCAACAGCACCTGCCATAGGTTTTCCTGTTGCTGATGAGTCAGCCCCTCACAGTTCTTGGACCAGATTTCTCTCACTGCAGACAGCCTCTCCTCCTCTTCAGTTTGATGTTCAGCTGGTGGCAGTTCCAAAGTCTCTGAGGTGTAAGCAGCTACAGCTTCAGGGGCTGGGCATGACGAGGGGGAGACCAGCTGCACACTCCTCCCTTCAGGCAGTATCAGGGCACCTTTGCCTAGGTCAATCACACCACCAATGGCTCGTAGAAAGTCCAACCCGAGGATGTATGTGTCTTGCACGTCTGCCACCCAGGCAGCATAAGGCACAGCGAGATCTCCCACCTTAAACTGGAACACTCCCCTCCCTCTTGGAAGCCAGGTCACCAGTCACTGTCTTAAGCTGCACATCAGTTGCTTGCACAGTAGCTCCAGTAGGGATGATGTCAGGTCTATCAAGTGTTGCGTTGGATCCTGTGTCCAGGAGTGCTGTACAAGGCACCCCGGCGACCACCACTGGAATGTGGCAAAAGTTGCCCACTTGTGTCCAGCCCACAGCAATGATGGTGCCTGGTGGAGATGGTGCTAGGCTGGGGGTGTTGGTCTCACAGGCCCGTGCACTCCCACCTACACGGGCCCTTGGGCGTTTCCCGGCACAGCTGCAAACCTGGGACACTGCCTGATGAGGCCCTCATAGCAGCTGACTCCGGGGTGGACCTCGTTTAGGTCCGCCCTTCGTCCGCTCTGCGTGTCTACGTTTTGCACCTCAGTCGCAGCTCTGCTCCGGAGCAGGGATTCAGCCGACACTCGAGCGACCCCCTACACTGCAACGTATCGGGTCCGGCCATGATTCGTGGTACGTAGGTGCTTCAGGCGTTTTGGATTGCTCCACCTGCCTCATTTGAATCAGCCCTCTAAGCGGATGTTCATTTGCGCGTGCGCTTTTTAAAAAACCAGTCTTCAGTTACGGGCGACGTTCGAGCTGGATGCAGCTACAGAGAGAGACGTCTCCTTCGGTGGATTAACTTCTTGCACTGTAAGTAAACTCTTCAAACTGTTATGTGCTTGTTTGTGCAGATGAAAGTGGGAATTCCGGTTGATTGGCAGAGAGTTCACTTCAGAGAAATTTAAATTTTAACCCTACGATTCGCACTTACTACGAACCGTTTTCTTCTGCTCTTTAAACTGTTTGCTAGCGTCGTATTCTGGTCGTTTGTGGGTTTCACATGCTTTATTTTAAGTGTTTTATTTGAGCCACATGACCCGACCGTGTTGGGCTAACTGCTAGCTCAAAAGCTAAGAGGCGAGTCATCCTAGTTTTAAACTGTGTTTATGTTTCTTGACTTTGTTCTAGTGCGTCCTTGCTGGCTCTTGTTTTGAGATTCATTCTTTGATGTGTTTTAAATTACGTGAATCGCTGTTGATTGGTTCTGCCAGGTTCTTCGGGTTTGTGCTAAGCTAATAAGATTTGGTTCGGATCGATTCGGATTGAATTCACATCAAGCTGAAATCAGGAGAGTGGTTTTAAACAGTGTTATTTATTCATTTATTTTCCTGTGCCTTTTGTTGATTTTTAGTTATTTTTCAGGACTTCTTGTTTCAATGTATTGAGAGCTAGCTTTCACTAGCGTTAGCTTAACAGGCCTGGGGCCTGTGTGCCAGAAGTGACTGCTTCGTTTGTAGATAATGATACATTTAACAAATGTTCTCATGTCGGTTCTGGAGGAGAGGTTCTGATCTGAAAGCTCGACTCTGTGCATTTGAAAAACAATTAACTAGCCAGGCGCCCGTAGGTTGCACAGAGCTAAGTGGAGCTATACCTAGCTCACGTTAGCAGTCACAACATGGCTGCCGAGAACTGTATGGCCCCTCGCGTGAACACTCTCTAAGCCACATGTGTCAAACTCAAGGTCCGCGGGCCAGATGTGGCCCTCCACATCTTTTTATGTGGCCCTTGAGAGCTTAAAGGTCCACTGACATGATTTTTTTACTATTCATAAAATTGCTCAAAATATATATATTTTATCATTTAAGTTCATAATGTTCCTTTTTTGGGGGCCAAAGGGGTCAGGTGCATTGTGGAATGGGTGGTGGCCGAGGACGGGGACCCTGGCGGTCTGATCCTCGGCTACAGAAGCTGGCCATTGGGACATGGAATGTCACCTCTCTGGTGGGGAAGGAGCCTGAGCTAGTGTGTGAGGTTGAGAGGTTCCGGCTAGAAATAGTCGGACTCACCTCAACGCATGGCTCTGGCTCTGGAACCAGTTTCCTTGAGAGGGGTTGGACACTCTTCCACTCTGGAGTTGCCCCTGGTGAGAGGCGCCGAGCAGGAGTGGGCATACTTGTTGCCCCCCATCTTGGTGCCTGTACGTTGGGGTTCACCCCGGTGAACGAGAGGGTAGCCTCCCTTCGCCTACGTGTGGGGGGACGGGCTCTGACTGTTGTTTGTGCCTATGCGCCAAACGGCAGCGCAGATTACCCACCCTTTTTGGAGTCCTTGGAGGGGGTATTGGAGGGTGCGCCTCCTGGGGACTCCCTTGTTCTGCTGGGGGACTTCAACGCTCACGTGGGCAATGACAGTGAGACCTGGAGGGGTGTGGTTGGGAGGAACGGCCCCCCTGATCTGAACCCGAGTGGTGTTCTGTTGTTGGACTTCTGTGCTCGTCATGGATTGTCCATAACGAACACCATGTTCAGGCATAAGGGTGTCCATATGTGCTCTTGGCACCAGGACACCCTAGGTCGCAGCTCGATGATCGACTTTGTTGTCGTCTCATCTGATCTGCGGCCGCATGTCTTGGACACTCGGGTGAAGAGAGGGGCGGAGCTGTCAACTGACCACTACCTGGTGATGAGTTGGCTCCGATGGTGGGGGAGGATGCCGGTCAGACCTGGCAGGCCCAAACGTATTGTGAGGGTCTGCTGGGAACGTCTGGCAGAGTCTCCCGTAAGACGGAGCTTTAACTCCCACCTCCGGGAGAGCTTTGAACATGTTCTGAGGGAGGCGGGGGACAATGAGCCCGAGTGGGCCATGTTCCGCGCCTCCATTGTCGAGGCAGCTTATCGGAGTTTTGGCCGCAAGGTTGTTGGTACCTGTCGTGGTTTTTCCCTCGAACCCGGTGGTGGACACCGGCGGTGAGAGATGCTGTCAAGCTGAAGAAGGAGTCCTATTGGGCCTTTTTGGCCTGTGGGACCCCAGAAGCAGCAGATAGGTACCGGCAGTCCAAGCGGCATGCGGCTCGGGTGGTTGCTGAGGCAAAAACTCGGGCGTGGGAGGAGTTCGGAGAGGCCATGGAGAATGACTTCCGTACGGCTTCGAGGCGATTCTGGTCCACCATCCGGCGTCTCAGGGGGGGAAAGCGGTACGCGACCAACACCATTTATGGTGGGGATGGCGTGCTGTTGACCTCAACTCGGGATGTTGTGAGTCGGTGGGCGGAATACTTCGAAGACCTCCTCAATCCTACTGGCACGTCTTCCACTGAGGAAGCGGAGCCTGGGGACTTTGGGTCGGGCTCTCCAATCTCTGGTGCTGAGGTCGCCAAGGTGGTTAAAAAGCTCCGCGGTGGCAAGGCTCCGGGGGTGGATGAGATTCGTCCTGAGTTCCTTAGGGCTCTGGATGTTGTGGGGTTGTGTTGGCTTACGCGACTCTGCAATATCGCGTGGACATCGGGGGCAGTTCCCTTGGATTGGCAGACTGGGGTGGTGGTTCCCCTATTCAAAAAGGGGGACCGTAGGGTGTGTTCCAACTATAGGGGGATCACACTCTTAAGCCTCCCTGGTAAGGTCTATTCAGGGGTTCTGGAGAGGAGGGTCCGTCGGATAGTCGAACCTCGGATTCAGGAGGAGCAGTGTGGTTTTCGTCCTGGTCGTGGAACACTAGACCAGCTCTACACCCTCAGCAGGGTCCTGGAGGGTGCGTGGGAGTTTGCCCAACCAGTTTACATGTGCTTTGTGGACTTGGAGAAGGCATTCGACCGCGTCCCTCGGGGGGTTCTGTGGGGGGTACTCCGGGAGTATGGGGTACCAGGCCCTTTGATATGGGCTGTTAGGTCCCTGTACGACCGGTGTCAGAGCTTGGTCCGCATCGCTGGCAGTAAGTCAGGCTCGTTTCCGGTGAGAGTTGGACTCCGCCAAGGTTGCCCTTTGTCACCGATTCTGTTCATAACTTTTATGGACAGAATTTCTAGGCGCAGCCAAGGTGTTGAGAGGATCCGTTTTGGTGGCCTTAGAATCGCTTCTCTGTTTTTTGCAGATGATGTGGTCCTATTGGCTTCATCAGATCGTGATCTACAGCTTTCGCTGGAGCGGTTTGCAGCCGAGTGTGATGCGGCCGGGATGAGGATCAGTTCCTCCAAATCCGAGGCCATGGTCTTGAGCCGGAAAAGGGTAGCATGCCCTCTCCGGGTCGGGGAGGAGGTCCTGCCCCAAGTGGAGGAGTTTAAGTATCTCGGGGTCTTGTTCACGAATGAGGGAAAACTGGAGCGTGAGATCGATAGGCGGATAGGTGCAGCGTCCGCAGTGAAGCGGGCGCTGTACCGGTCTGTCGTGGTGAAGAGAGAGCTGAGTCAAAAGGCAAAGCTCTCAATTTACCGATCGATCTACGTTCCCACCCTCATCTATGGTCATGAGCTTTGGGTTGTGACCGAAAGAACGAGATCTCGGATACAAGCGGCTGAAATGAGTTTTCTCCGCAGGGTGTCTGGACTCTCCCTTAGAGATAGGGTGAGAAGCTCAGTCATCCGGGAGGGACTCGGAGTAGAGCCGCTGCTTCTCCACATCGAGAGGAGCCAGTTGAGGTGGCTCGGGCATCTGGTTAGGATGCCTCCTGGACGCCTCCCTGGTGAGGTGTTCCGGGCATGTCCCACCGGGAGGAGACCCAGAGGAAGACCCAGGACACGCTGGAGGGACTATGTTTCTCGGCTGGCCTGGGAACGCCTTGGGATTCCCCCAGAGGAGCTGCTCCAAGTGGCTGGGGAGAGGGAAGTCTGGGCCTCCCTACTTAGGCTGCTACCCCCGCGACCCGACCCCGGATAAGCGGAAGAAAATGGATGGATGGATGGATGTTCTTTATGCAAACAAAATGATAAATCACTTTAATTTTGCTTTAAAAGTGATTTTGAACTTCAAGCCGTGTTTAATCATGGGAAATCTGATTACACCCGAACGCACCATCTGTGATGTCACACCGGGCAGAGCTCTGGGCTTGTCACAGTGTGCAGGTATGAGCAGCTCGACATGAAGGTAAGTCTGATACAGCATCAGACCTAAATTAGATCCTGTTGTTTCTTGTTCCATCACCCAAACTATTTTCTGCTTCCCAAAATGAAGACAAATAGCTCAAATCTTCACATAGATTGCTAAATTCGTCGGGTTTTAAATGGTCCGCTATTAAAGAGACCAGAGCCCTCTGCCCAGTGTTACGTCACAGATGGTGCGTTCGTGTGTAATTGGATTTCCCATGATTAAACACGGCTTGAAGTTCAAAATCACTTTTAAAGCAAAATTAAAGTGATTTAGCATTTTGTTTGCAAAAATGAACATATTTAAATGATAAAAGATACATATTTTGAGCAATTTTATGAAAATTAAAAAATCATGTCAGTGGGGCTTTAAAAGGTCTGATTGTCACATAATCTATAAGTCAAAAGGGTTTTATATTATAACAGTGTAAGAAGTAGACATATATTTCTACATCTGTGCAAATATATATATGTAATATTTGTAAGTTGAATAAGTAAAAAAACCAGTTATTTACCAATAAGGAGTAGTTGTGTTTAATTTAGATTACTGTACATTTAGTTAAATTTAACTACATTTATACTGTCTTACAGCTACATCTGGCCCTTTGAGGGCAACCACTAAGCTGATGTGGCCCTCGGTGGAAATTAGTTTGACACCCCTGTAAGCGCTAGAAAAAAGTTGTGTTGGCAGATTAATTTAAATAAAAACGGTCCAGTGGTTTAGTTATCATTAGTTCTAAAAACTCATAAATAATACATAAATTAAACAATATAACTAGGGTAGGTGAGTAATCTTTAAATTAATGAACAATTCTGCAAGTTTTTTTTTAATCATGCAGCTGCAAGTTAATTACCGTATATTACAGCACAATAGCACAGTGGACATGTGTCATTATGTAGAAAATTTGATATCACCCTTACCTGTCTAATCCTTTGATATAGGAGGGGATATATTTTTTGACAAGGCCAACATTTCTAAAAATCCTATTTTTTTCCCAGTGGTCTAAGTAATATCCCAATTTTCTGAGATACTGAATTTAGGGTTTTCATTAGTTATCAGTTATAACCATCAACATTAAAAGAAATAAACATTTGAAATATATCAGTCTGTGTGTAATGAATTAATATAATATACAAGTTTCACTGTTTGAATGGATTTACTGAAATAAAACTACAGTATTAGAAAAGGACATTAAATAATAAAGTCAAACTGTTATAAAGCATTTGATTCTGATAATCTCTTTCATTCTTTTTAGGATGAGCCAGAGCTGATGGAGATGCTGCTGTGGCACTTGTCCTCCTGCAGCAAGCCAGGAGGAGTCCATGGACAGCTCACCCTCTCCCCAGTAAAAGACGCCTCCCCGCTCCCTCCCTCCAGGTACAGTAATGAAATGTTATTTTTTATTTTTCTGAGTTGTGTCATGTTACACACAGTAACTTCATCTGTTAATCAATTTGTATCTGCTCATGTTCACAGCCTGCTGCTCCTCCTCCACCAGCTCCACCATCCCATCACTGACCTGCCCACCTTCACATACCACCACAGCATCGTCAGAAAGGTACAGCAAAGACATGTCAATGTTTTTTCCTTTATTTTTTGTTTTATGCTACATCTACTGTAATATCACCTCTCTCTCGACAGCCTCCAAAGCGTCACGCCCCCCTGGTCCATCCACACATGTGCACCACACAGGTAAGGAGAAGTTGTTGCTGTCTGTGTTTTCATTTCTGCAGATGTTGACGCACATGTTCATTTTTGTGTTGCTGTAATTTCTACACAGCTCACATCGTGGACTTTCTGTTTTGATCTTACTGCCGTAGATTTCCATGACACACACCAAGCTGTCCTGCATGAAGATGCCTGGATTTTTCAGACCCTGCACAGTGAGTGTCATGAAATAATTAACATTACATCTGTGTATTAGGTGAACAGCTCATCAAACATCCTAACATGCTTAAAGGTCCATTGACATGATTTTTTTTACTATTCATAAAATTGCTCAAAATATATATATACATTTTAACATTTAAATATGTTCGTTTTTGAAAACAAAATGATAAATCACTTTAATTTTGCTTTAAAAGTGATTTTGAACTTCAAGCCGTGTTTAATCATGGGAAAACCGATTACACACGAACCATCTGTGACGTGGTGAGAGGCAGAGGGCTCTG
>JBBPBX010030706.1:23827-35013 GCA_038048925.1 Garcialebias charrua
TTTAAAGCCCCACTGACATGATTTTTTAATTTTCATAAAATTGCTCAAAATATATATCTTTTATCATTTAAATATGTTCATTTTTGCAAACAAAATGCTAAATCACTTTAATTTTGCTTTAAAAGTGATTTTGAACTTCAAGCCGTGTTTAATCATGGGAAATCCGATTACACGCGAACGCACCATCTGTGACGTAGTGAGAGGCAGAGGGCTCTGGTCTCTTTAATAGCGGACAATTTAAAACACTATGAATTTATCAATCTATGTGAAGATTTGAGCTATTTGTCTTCATTTTGGGAAGCAGAAAATAGTTTGGGTGATGGAACAAGAAACAACAGGATCTAATTTAGGTCTGATGCTGTATCAGACTGACCTTCATGTGGAGCTGCTCACACACGCGCACTGTGACAAGCCCAGAGCTCTGCCCGGTGTAACGTCACAGATGGTGCGTTCGTGTGTAATCGGTTTTCCCATGATTAAACACGGCTTGAAGTTCAAAATCACCTTTAAAGCAAAATTAAAGTGATTTATCATTTTGTTTGCAAAAACAATATATTTTGAGCAATTTTATGAATAGTAAACTAATCATGTCAGCGGACCTTTAAGGACTTCCCCTTGTTCAAACCTTAAGTCGTGACAAACTGAATTGATGACTGGTCTGTTTTCTCAGGATTTATACTGTTCATTGACATACTGGTGCTGCAACAAGTAGAATATCATGAAAAGGTTGATTTATTTCAGTAATTCCTTTCAAAAAGTGCAACTTGTATATTATATTCATTCATTACACACAGACTGATATATTTCAAATGTTTATTTCTTCTAATGTTGATGATTATAACTGACAACTAATGAAAACCCTAAATTCGATATCTCAGAAAATTAGAATATTACTTAAGACCAATAAAAAAAAATAAAGATTTTTAGAAATGTTGACCAACTTAAAAGTATGAACATGAAAAGTATGAGCATTTACAGCATCAATACTTAGTTGGGGCTCCTTTTGCCTGGATTAATGCAGTAACGCGGCGTGGCATGGAGTCCATCAGTCTGTGTCACTGCTCAGGTGTTATGAGAGCCCAGGTTGCTCTGATAGTGGCCTTCAGCTCTTCTGAATTGTTGGCTCTGGTGTATCACATCTTCTTCTTCACAATACTTCAAAGATTTTCTATGGGATTATGGTCAGGTGAGTTTGCTGGTCAGTTAAGAACAGGGATACCATAGTCCTTAAACCAGGTACTTGTAGCTTTGGCACTATGTGCAGGTGCCAAGTCCTGTTGGAAAATTGAATCTGCAAGAATAACCTGGGCTCATAACACCTGAGCAGTGGCACAGACTGATCGACTCCATGCCACGACGCATTGCTGCAGTAATACAGACAAAAGGAATACAAAAGGAATCTTAACTAAGTATTGATGCTGTACATGCTCATACTTTTCATGTTCATACTTTTTAGTTGGCCAACATTTCTAAAAATCCTATTTTTTTTCCCAGTGGTCTAAGTAATATTGTGGTGGAGTGGAAAAGACGACACCGGATCTGTACGCAGGACTTCATTTTATTCAACTCCAACACCAACTAACTCGGTAAGCGCCAAAACCGCGCCTTACACATAAAACCTTTTCACAATAAGACTTCCTGTTCTCGGTATACAACATCCTGTCCTCTGGGTGTGAGTAACGTCCCCTAGTGGTCCGCCACACACGCCCCCCCCGAACACCCAGTAAGGTCCCTTACTAGTCCAGAACCTTAGGCTTGAGCAAACGACCAGAATGGCTGAACTTGGACCCTGTAGAACCAGCCTGATGAAGCGGAGGGCGACGAGGAGGGCCTGCCCAAGAGTCATGTTCCGTTGGTCGTTGAGAGTCTCTGGAAGGAGGACAGCAGTCCGTTAGCGACGTGGATGGAGGTCTGCCCCTGCGAGGGGCCTGGGCCGTAACAACCTGGTCATCTGACAGGACATGAGCGGGTTTCAGCCTATCAATACAGACAGTCTCCGTACGACCCCCTAGATCTAAAATGAAGTGTTTCGGACCTGGTTGGAGAACTCTAAATGGGCCATCATACAAGGGCTGTAGTGGTGTCCTGTGGGCATTGTGTTTGACAAAAACAAATTTAGAGGACTCTAGGCTCTTAGGGACAAACGACTGCGGTAGACAATGGTGTACCGGGCCAGGGACACGAAAAGAGTCCCCCTGAGGTGAAAAATGTTGCAACGGTGGAACGGACTGTGGTGAGGGTACCTCAGGTAAAAACTCACCGGGGACGCGCACAGGCTGGCCGAAAACCAGCTCCGCTGGGGAAGTGCCAAGGTCCTCTTTGGTTGCTGTACGTAAACCCAGCAAAACCCACGGAAGACGGTCCATCCAGTTGTCACCGGTCAAAGCAGCACGCAGCGCAGCCTTCAATGACCTGTGAAACCGTTCACATAACCCATTAGCTTGGGGGTTGTAAGCGGTGGTTCTGTGGATGTTAGTCCCCAGACCCTTGGCCATGGTAGACCAAAGCTCAGAAACAAACTGAGGGCCTCTGTCCGATGTAATGTCTGAAGGGGGGCCAAAACGCGCAACCCAGGTAGACATAAATGCCCGGGCCACAACTGCAGAAGTTGTGGAAACCAGAGGCACCACCTCAGGCCACCTCGTGGTCCGGTCGATCATGGTCAGCAGATGAGTAAAACCCTGTGATGGAGGCAGAGGGCCCACCAGGTCTACGTGCACATGATCAAACCGCCGACCAGGGATGGAGAAGGGTTCCAAAGGTGCTTTGGTGTACCTGTTGACCTTAGCACGCTGACATGGGACACACGTTGCTACCCACTCCTTAACTGTTTTACGCAAACCGGGCCAAACAAACTTTGAACTGACCAGTTTCACAGAGGCTCTAACACCTGGATGAGAAAGGGAATGTAAAGAGTCGAACACGCGGCGGCGCCATGAAACTGGAACCAGAAGACGGGGCCTGCCAGTAGAAACGTCACAGAGCAAGAGAGGACCTCCGTCATTCACCTGCCGTTCTTCCAACTCGAGGCCGTGGGCCCAGACTGGAGCTTGAGTATTTCTGCATCGGTACGTTGGTCCGTAGCCATAGCAGAAAAATCGATGCCAACGTACACGGGAGAGATAAGCACTCGGGAGAGACAGTCGGCTACCACATTGGATTTGCCAGCCACATGCTGAATGTCTGTTGTAAATTTTGAAACCGTCGCGAGGTGGCGCTGCTGGCGAGCAGACCAGGGGTCAGAAATTTTTGACATGGCAAACACCAAGGGTTTGTGGTCAACGTATAGAGTGAACTGGCGGCCCTCCAGGAAAAATCTGAAATGGCGTGTAGCCAGGTAAAGTGCCAGCAACTCCCTGTCAAAAACGCTGTATTTAAACTCATTGTCCCGTAGCGTACGGCTGAAAAATGCGAGTGGTTGCCAAACTCCAGAAACCTGCTGTTCTAACACAGCTCCCACAGCAACATCAGATGCGTCGGTTGCTAAAGCTATTTGTGCCACTGGGGCTGGATGGGCCAAAAGGGCAGCAGTGGCCAATGCAGTTTTTGCATCACCAAATGCCTGGAGGCGTTCTGGTGTCCAGTCAACACTTTCGTTGGGTTTTTTCTTTTTTAGCGCTCCATAAAGCGGTTGTAGCAGTTGAGCTGCTCTGGGGAGGAAACGGTTATAGAAGTTAACCATCCCCAAAAACTCCTGCAGAGCTTTCACAGACTAGGGCTGAGGAAAATTGGACACCGCTTGCACTTTGTTTGGTAACGGGACAGCACCACTGGCAGAAATGCGGTGGCCCAAAAAATCAATAACTGGCAACCCAAACTGGCATTTTGCTGTGTTTACAATCAGGCCATGTGCTGCTAGGCGCTGAAAAACCTCACAGAGGTGGAACATGTGCTGTTCAGCTGAGCTACTAGCTACAAGGATGTCGTCTAAATACACAAATACGAAGAACAAACCCCTTAGGACCGAATCCATCAACCGCTGGAACGTTTGGGCTGCACCTTTAAGACCAAAAGGCATGCGCAAAAACTCAAACAAGCCGAAAGGAGTGATCACAGCGGTCTTAGGGACATCCTCCACATGCACGGGAACCTGGTGGTATCCCCGTACTAAATCTACTTTAGAAAAAATGGAGGTCCCAGCCAGGTGCACAGAAAAGTCCTGGATGTGGGGGATGGGGTAACGGTCATTTTCCGTGATGTTGTTAAGGCGGCGGAAATCCCCGCACGGTCGCCATTTGCCATCTGCCTTGGGCACCATGTGCAAGGGGGAGGCCCACGGACTGTTTGAACGCTGCACGATGCCTAGACGCTCCATGCTAGCAAACTCTTGCCGCGCTATTGCTAGCTTAGTAGCATCGAGGCGGCGCGCACGTGCGAAAACGGGAGGGCCCGTTGTGGGGATATAATGTTCGATCCCGTGTTTTGTGTCTGTGTTTGAAAAATTAGGGACAGTCAGCGAGGGGAACTCTGACAACAAATGCTGAAACACATTACCCGAAGCTAAAAAGTTAGCATGCATTAAAGGCCCGGCCCCTCGCGTCGCATAACGCCAAAAATACACTACATGCGGTCCGCCCCGCTCCGCAGGTCGCAGCTGAGCGTCTCAAACTCCAGTTTCCACTACCTCCGCTCAGCTCAGGTCCGCCTGCATGCGCCGCTCCTAGACGCATGCACGGGATTTGCGGGATCGCGCGATAAATCAAGTGATAAATAAGTAAGTCAGAACAAAACAATTCATTCGGTGGAAGAAGGAGAACAACAGTAGAGACTGCTGCCTTGATCTTCTCTCGTAAATGAGCGACAGGACATGGTTTGAGCAACAGGAAGTGATGTATTACATTTCAGAATAAAATACTTTATTTATTTATTTATTTCTTGTATTGCGTTTGTAGGCGTAGTCATAAATGATAGTTTGAAAGCATTTTTGTACAAATAAATCTGTATAGAGCTAGGATTAAGTCCGCCCGTGGTGATTTTATTTTGTAAATACGGAAGTTGTGCTCGTTCCTTTTCCTGTTGGTGCGAGGTAATCTTCAAAAGTTGACTCCGCACAGCTCCGGCGTCCGGCAGAAATAGAAAAATTTCTAATTTTGACGGACTGCCGTCCGCTCTCCGCAGCTCGCCGCCGCCGTGCGGAGCCAGTGCAAATTCTGTCATTGATTATAATGGGTGCGTATTTGCTGCGGAGGTCGGACCGGAGCGGGGCGGAGCCGTAACGCATGTAGTGTATTTTTGGCGTAAGGTAGTGATGAAAAAGACACAGCGTCAATCAAACGTCTGTTAGCAACGTCTACAAGGAGCCCACCCAGCCAGCATGCATAGTTGGGCCCCACATGGGGTTATTGTGGGCTACTTGGGTAACGAGTGGGCATGGGATTTATCTGGGCTAACTGCATGAGACCCATATGGTTATCCCATAAAGGAACCCATTTTGTTGGCCCTGTTGGGCTAAATATATGGGTCCTATACAGCATTAATGTGGGCTAACTGGCAATGGGACAGAAATGGGCTATTTTACATGGGAGCCATGTGGTTTTAGTATAATGGGCCCAGCATGGGAAGCCCATGTGGGCAGACTGCATTTACCCCAAGTGAGCTAAATGTGGGATGACCTTACATGGCTTCAACCTGGGCATGTATATATAGGTCCCAGTTCATTTGTATGTGGGCTAACTGGGAATGGGACAGAAATGGGCAATACTATATGGGACCCATGTGGTTTCGGTATAATGGGCCCAGCATGGGAAGCACATGTGGGCTAACTGTATTTACCCCAATTGGGATAAGTGTGGGCTGACCTTACATGGGTTGAACCTGGGCATAGATATATAGGCCCCAGTTCAATTTTATTTGGGCTAACTGGGAATGGGACAGATATGTGAATCAGTATATGGGACCCATGTGATTTTAGTATAATGTACCCAGCATGGGAAGCCCATGTGGGCTAACTGTATTTATCCCAAGTGGTATAAATGTGGGATCACCTTACATGGGTTCAACCTGGGCATGGATATATAGGGCCCAGTACATTTTTATGTGGGCTAACTGGGAATGGGACAGAAATGGGCATCATTATATGGGACCCATGTGGTTTAAGTATAATGGGTTAGGGTTAGGGTACAATATGGGAAGCCCATGTGTGCTAACTATATTGACCCCAAGTGGGATAAGTGTCGGATAACTTTACATGGGTTCAGCCTTGGCATGGATATATAGACTCCAGTTCATTTTTATGTGGGCTAACTGGGAATGGGACAGAAATGGGCAATACTATATGGGACCCATGTGGTTTCGGTATAATGGGCCCAGCATGGGAAGCCCATGTGGGCTAATTGTATTTATCCCAAGTGGTATAAATGTGGGATCACCTTTCATGGGTTCAACCTGGGCATGGATATATAGGGCCCAGTACATTTTTATGTGGGCTAACTAGGAATGAGACAGAAATGGGCATCATTATATGGGACCCATGTGGTTTTAGTATAATGGTCACAGTATGAGAAGCCCATATGTGCTAACTGTATTGACCCCAAGTGGGATAAGTGTCAGATGACCTTACATGGGTTCAGCTTAGGCATGGATATATAGGCCCCAGTTCATTTTTATGTGGGCTAACTGGGAATGGGACAGAAATTGGCATTATTATATGGGACCCATGTGGTTTTAGTATAATGGGTCCATCATGGGAAACCCTTATAGGCTAACTGTATTTACCCCCATTGGGATAAGTGTGGGCTGACCTTACATGGGTTGAACCTGGGCATAGATATATTGGCCCCAGTTGAATTTTATTTGGGCTAACTGGGAATGGGACAGATATGCACATCTGTATATGGGACCCATGTGATTTTAGTATAATGTACCCAGCATGGGAAGCCCATGAGGGCTAACTGTATTTATCCCAAGTGGTATAAATGTGGGATCACCTTACATGGGTTTAACCTGAGCATGGATATATAGGAACCAGTACATTTTTATGTGGGCTAACTGGCAATGGGACAGAAATGGGCAATTTACTCATCCACCCGGTCTCTACGGTCACAGAACAGTCATCCACTTCACATTCCGAGAACCAAGTTAAGGACCATGGGAGACCGAGCTTTCAGTGTGGCTGCCCCCCGCCTGTGGAACTCTCTTCCTGACTGCCTAAGAACTCCACAGTCACTGGTTGACTTTAAGAGCGGCTTGAAGACCTTTCTTTTTAACCAAGCATACTCTGCCTCCTCATGATTCTATCTTTGATCTTAGTTGATACTGTTATTGATTGTATTTGTTTTATTACTTGTTTTATTGACATTTAATTCTGTTGCACTTTGTAGCACTTTGAGATTTTCATTAATAAAAAGTGCGTTATAAATTGAATTCATTATTATTATTATTAGTATAATGGGCCTTGCATGGGAAGCCCATGTGGGCAGACTGTATTTACTCCAAGTGGTATAAGAGTGGGTTGACCTTTCATGGGTTGAACCTGGGCATGAATGTATAGGTCCCAGTTCGTGTTTATGTGGGATAACTGCGAATTGGACAGAAATGGACATTATTATAAGGGACCCATGTGGTTTAAGTATAATGGCCCCAGATATGGGAAGCCCTTATGGGCTAACTTTATTTACCCCAAGTGGGCTAAATGTGGGATGACCTTACATGGCTTCAACTTGGGCATGTATATATAGGCCCCAGTTCATTTTTATGTGGGCTAACTGGGAATGGGACAGAAATGGGCAATATTATATGGGACCCATGTGGTTTCGGTATAATGGGTCCAGCATGGGAAGCACATGTGGGCTAACTGTATTTACCCCAATTGGGATAAGTGTGGGCTGACCTTACATGGGTTGAACCTGGGCATATATATATTGGTCCCAGTTCGTGTTTGTGTGGGATAACTTCGAATGGGACAGACATGGACATTATTATATGGGACCCATGTGGTTTTAGTATAATGGCCCCAGCATGGGAAGCCCTTATGGGCTAACTGTATTTAACCCAAGTGGGCTAAATGTGGGATGACCTTACATGGCTTCAACCTGGGCATGTATATTTAGGCCCCAGTTCATTTTTATGTGGGCTAACTGGGAATGAGACAGCAAAGGGCAATATTATATGGTACCCATGTGGTTTTAGTATAATGGGCCCTGCATGGGAAGCCCATGTGGGCAGACGCTATTTACCCCAAGTGGTATAAGAGTGGGCTGACCTTACATGGGTTGAACCTGGGCATGAATGTAGAGGTCCCAGTTCGTGTTTATGTGGGATAAGTGCGAATGGGACAGAAATGGACATTATTATATGGGACCCATGTGGTTTTAGTATAATGGGTCCATGATGGGAAGCCCTTATGGGTAGAGTTGGGCATCGAGAATCGAGAATCGTTCGGAACCGGGACTAATTGTCCGGTTTTCCTGGAATCGTTCAAAATATTAATTTGCGATTCCTATGTTCGATGCTAGTTAGCCGACCGGAAGTAGCCGCCAACACCGAAGAAGAATTTGCCGCCGAAAACCAACGAAGAAGAATCCACCGGAAGTGTGGATCCACAACTGAAAGTGTACTAATTAATAAAATGACCAGTCAGGTCAGTGCAGCACTTGCAATAATTTTCTATCATGCAAAGGAGAGAAGTAAAATAGTGTCCCGTTTGACGCGCTCCACAGGATTATTTTCGCTTCGTGTCCGACCGGAAGTGCGGAGTGGTCCGTCTGCAAAACGTTCCCCCGGACTTTTCGCTAATCGCTACCTCTTCGGCTCCATCAGGTAAATAAATAAACTATAAACTACATCTCATACCAACATTAAGGCAGCTAACAAGTTATACTCCGCTTAAAGCGGTAAGTCAGCTCAAATACAAACACGATGCTAACGTTAGCTCGTTTTTTTTTCTTAGACAAACTACCTGAAATGGCTTCACAGTGTTCATACCAACATTAAGGCAGCTAACAAGTTATACTCCGCTTAAAGCGGTAAGTCAGCTCAAATACAAACACGATGCTAACGTTAGCTCGTTTTTTTTCTTAGACAAACTACCTGAAATGGCTTCACAGTGTTCACCAGTGTCCAAGGTAAAAACGTCAGTTTAACTGAAGGAAGATTGCCACAGAACAGTTACAGCATATGTTGTGAAAAGGTTGCATCCCTTTTCAGATGTGGATTCAACTCCTGCCATGGATTGCACTTACATTGCACTCAGACACATTACTACTATCCACAGAAGCTAAGTCTGGTCCTCTGGACATTCACAAAACAAAACAAAACAAAGCAAAATAAAACTGTAGAAACGTTTCTATAGTTAAGCAAATCCAACATTAATATTCTTAATCCATTTAAAGTTCTCTGTGTCTTTTAAAATGTTTTAATGTCTCTATTTTTCATTATTATATAATTTCTGTTTATGTTCTCTTTCATTCCATTATGAGTGAATGTCACAGTTTGAAGAATTATTGAATAGGTTAGTTAGGCAATAACAACAGAGCTAATAATTGTATACATTCTTAGTTTTAAAAATGATTTAATAATCTCTTTTTACTGATAATACTGATACACCTGTTGTTTGTTTAGGAACTTCCTGCAGTCTGTTCAGAAAGTCTCCACTGGAGGAGCGTTTTGCTGAGCAAGAGGCACAACATAATATCACAGCTCCATGTCCATGAAGAAACAAAAGGAGAGAGGGCTGCAGATACTAGGACATCCCATCAGCTGTTCTGTCTGAGGATCCTGCTGCTGGTGGTGGAACCAGGTTAGCCCATCAGTGGGAGCTCAGTAACATGACTGCAGCATCAGACACTGGACAATATTATATGTATAATAATAATAATACAGTATATGTTGGTGAGTCCTCCATGTTGGCTCTAATCTGCCCTGTGAGAAATTCATAGTAAATTTAACAAAAAGGAAAAAGTTCATAGCAATAAATTCAAACAGAAGTTCAAATGATTTCATCCTGAAAGAACTCTGGCTAACTACTGTAGCTCTTTTATAACATGGAGGCAAATGAACGCTAGGTAGCGCTAAAGCACTAATCCGCTTACAGTGGACCTAAACTTTTTGTCAGCGTTTTTGTGAATTGACTAACTTTTATAATTCATAAGCGGATTTGTGCTATTTTTATTTAAAATGCAGTACCGCTAATAACTAATTATCTATCAGTAAAAACCAATAAACTTATTTACAAGCTCTTATGCTGCTTGTTTTTTACCTTTTTCCCCACCGTAAACAGCAGAGGAGGAAAGGGTGTGAGGGGGAGGGGGGCAGAGCTGAGAACAGACTCGGCTCTACCATGTAGGTAAATGCCTGGGGGTCCCATTTCAGCAGTGGCCCCGGCCCCGCCTCGCCCCGTGCAGTCACCTACATCACTAACATTGCTCATGCTTGTTAATGTACATTTAACATAAAAATAATTATAGTTACGATGAAAACGATCATTAAATACGCAATAAAAAAAACGGTCGATTTCTTTATCCCCCTACTAAAAATGGACTATTCCATCTTGACAACTTCCGGGTCACTCAGAGGTGAACTCGGGTGAACTGTGGCTACTGTTTGTGCTGGGTACTTGGATAAATCCGTAGAGAACCCCGCTGTTTCAAGCCAAATTAACGCGGCCGGAGGAGTTTATTGAGGGTTTTGTGTCGACCATTTGACGGTGAGTCGTTATTTTTATGTATTTTAGTTACTTTTCATTAAATCTGTTGACTACCTATAGACGCTAACTGTGTCTGCCTGTTGGTAGTGCTGGGTTACTAATGGATAAATCCGTAGAGAACCCGCTGTTTCAGCAGTAAAAGTACCCACATTTAATTCTACTTAAGTAAAGTACAGATACATGAAAAATATACTTAAGTACAGTAACAAAGTATTTGTACTTAGTTACATCCCACCACTGCTTAGAGCAGAGAATTGTCTTTGAAAAACAGCAGACTTGAATTTTCCATATTCAAATTTAGCAGGAGCTAATTCCGCTAAAAGTTTTCAAAGTTAGTAAAAACGGTAATCCACTACATGGAAAGTTAGATCTGCTATTAGCAGAACTGCGCCCACCACGTCCATATTGTTAATATTTTAAGATGTAGAATGTTTTTTAATCACGTCATATCTCCAACTTGTTCAGTTTTTGACATGACTGATGTGGGATTTGAACCCAGATTGTCTGGTCGGCAGACAAGAACTCATTCCTCTCATCTGTTCCT
>JBBPBX010030707.1:0-35012 GCA_038048925.1 Garcialebias charrua
ATCAGTGAAGGGCCCAACGCATGAACGTAAACACACCCTCGACCTTGTCTTATCTTATGGATTGTCTATTTTAAACTTGGTAATTGGTGATGCATTGTTTTCCGACCATATGCCAGTTTTATTTGATTTTATTCCTGTTTCTAAAGCTGTTAAACCCTGTGCTCCTGCTCGAAGCTGCCGTGTTTTTAACTCATCCACTGCTGCTCATTTTTCCACAGCCTTTAATAGTTTAAATTCACAGCTCTCTGTGTCTCTCAGCACTGAGGAGTTTTCACTACATTTTGATTCTTTATGCAACACTATTCTGAATGATGTGGCCCCAATTAAAATTAGGCGTTCAAAGCCTAAATCTGACCCGTGGTTGAGTGACCACACCCGTGCCATTAGGCAGGTATGCAGGAAAAATGAACGCAAGTGGAGAAAGGATGGTCTCCAAGTCTCATTTGATATGGTGAGAGAGAGTTGGCGTCGCTATCAACAAGCTGTAAAAACAGCCAGAGCCAAATATTTCTCTGACATTATTGTTGCCAACTCTCACAACCCCCGTGTTCTTTATGATACAATCAACACGGTCCTAAATTCACATGAACCGGTTCCTATTGAAGCATCTAAAGAACTTTGTGATAAGTTCCTTCAATTTTTTTTGGACAAGGTTACGAACACGAGGGCTTGTATTTCTTTTCCTTCCCATGACCCTTCCATCCTGGTCCCCTGTCCTGCACTTTTTGATCATCTGGAGCCTATTTCTCTCTCCTACCTAGAGAAAATTGTCACCAGTATGAAACCATCAGGTTCCCCCCTTGATGTTGTACCTCCTTGTTTTCTTAAGGAGGTATTTTCTACAGTTGGCTCTTTTGTTCTAAATTTGATCAATAGCAGCTTAATGTTTAGCGTGGTGCCAGGCAATTTTAGACATGCTGTGGTTCAGCCATTATTGAAAAAACCTGGCCTTGATCCTACCTCTTTGTCCAACTTTAGGCCAATTTCAAAGTTACCTTTTATTTCAAAAATATTGGAAAAAGTTGTTTACACCCAGCTGAAGGACTTTTTGGATGAATTTAAAATTTTGGAGGTCTTCCAGTCTGGTTTTAAAACCTACCATAGCACTGAATCTGCTCTTTTAAGGGTTTTTAATGATATATTTTTATCGCTGGATTCTGGAAACTGTGTTTTACTTGTGCTTTTAGATTTAACAGCTGCTTTTGACACAGTCGACCATGAAATTCTTATCGCCAGATTGGAGCAATGGGTGGGCATCACTGGCTCAGCTCTGCAGTGGTTTAGGTCCTACCTTTCAAATCGAAGTTTCAGTGTGAAGATTGATAATTTTACCTCTGCATCTGCTGCCCTCCCCTGGGGTGTACCCCAGGGATCTATCCTTGGTCCTCTGCTCTTCTCACTTTACCTTCTGCCACTCGGCTCTATTTTCAGGAAACATGGTGTGCAGTTTCATTTGTATGCGGATGACTGTCAAGTCTATTTTCCTGTAAAACAAAATGGCTCCACGCAGTCTCTTCTGGACTGTCTTGGTGACATTAGAGGGTGGATGGCGCTTAATTTCCTTCATTTTAATGATAAAAAGACCGAGGTTATGGTCTTTAGATCTAGTGCTCCTGACAGTCCCACCACTTTTGATTTTTCCTCTTTGGCCCCATATGAAAAGTCGATTGTGACAAATCTAGGAGTGAAAATTGACCCCTGCCTGAAACTGGACTGTCACATCAACAGCATGGTTAAGTCCTCGTTCTTTCATCTGAGGCGCCTGTCAAAAATCAAGCCCCTCCTTTCTAGACGCCACTTAGAGACCGTAATCCACGCTTTTATTACTTCACGCCTGGATTATTGTAACTCTCTTCTGATTGGAGTAAATAAGGCCTCGCTTTCTCGGTTGCAGCTGGTACAAAATGCTGCTGCACGATTTTTGACTGGTACAGGCAGACGTGAGCACATCACTCCAGTTTTAATGTCCCTTCATTGGCTTCCTGTCCAGTTTCGAATCCATTTTAAAGTTTTATTGTTTGTTTTTAAGTCTTTGAACGGTTTTAGTCCCTGTTATCTGTCTGAACTGCTTCAACTTTATGTGCCATCACGTGCTCTCAGATCCGCTGACCAGATGCTTTTAGCAGTCCCAAAAACCTTTTATAAGACCAGAGGAGACAGAGCATTTTCAGCTCTGGCTCCTAAATTGTGGAACGAGCTGCCACTGAAGGTCAGGCAGGCCCCATCAATATCTGTTTTTAAAACTCGTTTAAAAACACATATGTTTTCATTGGCTTTTAAACCAGAATGAGTTCACATCTCTGTTTTAGTGTTGTATTATTTTACTTGTGATGTACCGATATTTATATGATTGAGATTGATTGTTTTTATTGTTTTGTGCTTGTTTTTATTCTTGTACAGCACTTCGGACGGCTGCTGCTGTATTTTTAAGTGCTTTATAAATAAACTGGTATGGTATGGTATGGTATGATGCTGCAGATTTTGGTTTTTGAAAAATCTTTGAAACTGTACGAGGGCTACTGTACACAAAATAAAAAGCAACAGTCCACAACAAGCAAACACCTTCTTTTCGATACATAACTGGATGAGTGTAAATAAGGAAATAATGGAAACTGCAAAACTTTTTTCACATTAAAAGCCACATTGACGTACACTGGTGTCTGTTATTGCATGGTTCCATGGTGTAGCGGGCATCACGTCTGCTTAACACGCAGAAGGTCCTGGGTTCAAACCCCAGTGGAACCATCATTCCCTGTATGTTCCTCACAAACAAAAACCTGCAACAATCATTCGAGTTGCTTCATCTTACATTGTAGAAGGGACAATATTTTACTGTGGTAATCTGCTGTTTGTTGTAGAAGTTACTAAGTTATAAATCTTGGCAAAACACTATGAAGTTGCATGACGTTTTCAAAGATTGTATTCAAGGTTTACTTTAAGAAAATGTTTTAACATAGGTTGACTTAAAAGATGTCTACAGTCATTCTCAGACCCTGATTTTGACTTGTATTGACTGTAGGAGCTTCATTATGTCGAAAGGAATTCCAAACTACCTTGCTTTGAAAGCTCCATTGTAAGAACAAAAATGAAGATAACCAGTGAAGTATCTGTGGACTTCCGAATATGGGTACTTTACCAAAGTTGAAAAAGAGGATGTCATAAAGAAGACAGGAACAAGGTGTGTTTGATAAGTTACCTCTGATTGAGCTACGTTGATTCCAATGGGCAGCAGTCACAAGGTCTAATTCACATGTAGGTCCTGGGTACAACCCCAAGTGCAACCAACCAGGACCAATGTTTTCCAGAGGCCAGTCAAGAACTATTGTTTGTTCCAGAAAGCAGTGTTGACGATCAATTCCTTTTCCTTGTCCTCTGGTCATATTGTCAGGCAAGTTGGACAGCCTTATCACTGTCAAATCTGTCTCAATTGTTGTATTCAACTAGAGAAAGTCTTCTACACAACAAAGTGAAATTGTGAGGTAGTAAAATTGTTGATGTTATGGGTTTAAGATTTAGAAAAATCTTTGCAATTGTACAAGAGGTGCAAAACCATTAAGTGAAAGAAAACAGTATGCAGCTGGCAAACCCCTTCGTCTGGAATAACACAACCGGATGATTGAGTAAAATTGAGGAAACTGATCACCGCAAGACTTTCACAGACATGAGAAGTCACACTAAGTAAACAGATGGCATGTGCTGTGAGGTTCCATGGTGTAGCGGGCATCACGTCTGTTTCACACGCAGAAGGTCCTGGGTTCAAGTCCCAGTGGAACCAAAAGTTGTCCATCTTTTCTATTGTTTTAATAGAATTAGTTTTGACCAGCAGATCATTATCATTGAACCTCATATCATACTGCAAAGGAGGTTGTACCCCTTTTCCTGCATGAATTTCTCTTGTTTAAAAAAAGAAACATTACTTAAACCTTTCAACAAAACTTAATAAAATTGTGAGTTATTAATTTGTTGATGCTGCAGATTTTGGTTTTTGAAAAATCTTTGAAACTGTACGAAAGCTACTATACACAAAATAAAAAGCAATAGTCCACAATAAGCAAACACCTTCTTTTCGATACATAACTGGATGAGTGTAAATAAGGAAATAATGGAAACTGCAAAACTTTTTTTCACATTAAAAGCCACATTGACGTACACGGGTGTCTGGTAATGCATGGTTCCATGGTGTAGCGGGCATCACGTCTGCTTCACACGCAGAAGGTCCTGGGTTCAAACCCCAGTGGAACCATCATTCCCTGTATGTTCCTCACAAACAAAAACTTGCAACAATCATTCAAGTTGCTTCATCTTACATTGTAGAAGGGACAATATTTTAATGCGGTAATCTGCTGTTTGTTGTAGAAGTTACTAAGTTATAAATCTTGGCAAAACACTATGAAGTTGCATGACGTTTTCAAAGATTGTATTCAAGGTTTACTTTAAGAAAATGTTTTAACATAGGTTGACTTAAAAGATGTCTACAGTCATTCTCAGACCCTGATTTTGACTTGTATTGACTGTAGGAGCTTCATTATGTCGAAAGGAATTCCAAACTACCTTGCTTTGAAAGCTCCATTGTAAGAACAAAAATGAAGATAACCAGTGAAGTATCTATGGACTTCCGAATATAGGTACTTTACCAAAGTTGAAAAAGAGGATGTCATAAAGAAGACAGGAACAAGGTGTGTTTGATAAGTTACCTCTGATTGAGCTACGTTGATTCCAAAGTGCAGCAGTCACAAGGTCTAATTCACATGTAGGTCCTGGGTACAACCCCAGGTGCAACCAACCAGGACCAATGTTTTCCAGAGGCCAGTCAAGAACTATTGTTTGTTCCAGAAAGCAGTGTTGACGATCAATTCCTTTTCCTTGTCCTCTGGTCATATTGTCAGGCAAGTTGGACAGCCTTATCACTGTCAAATCTGTCTCAATTGTTGTATTCAACTAGAGAAAGCCTTCTACACAACAAAGTGAAATTGTGAGGTAGTAAAATTGTTGATGTTATGGGTTTAAGTTTTAGAAAAATCTTTGCAATTGTACAAGATGTGCAAAACCATTCAGTGAAAGAAAACCGTATGCAGCTGGCAAACCCCTTCGTCTGGAATAACACAACCGGATGATTGAGTAAAATTGAGGAAACTGATCACCGCAAGACTTTCACAGACATGAGAAGTCACACTAAGTAAACAGATGGCATGTGCTGTGAGGTTCCATGGTGTAGCGGGCATCACGTCTGCTTCACACGCAGAAGGTCCTGGGTTCAAGTCCCAGTGGAACCAAAAGTTGTCCATCTTTTCTATTGTTTTAATAGAATTAGTTTTGACCAGCAGATCATTATCATTGAACCTCATATCATACTACAAAGGAGGTTGTACCCCTTTTCCTGCATGAATTTCTCTTGTTTAAAAAAAGAAACATTACTTAAACCTTTCAACAAAACTTTATAAAATTGTGAGTTATTAATTTGTTGATGCTGCAGATTTTGGTTTTTGAAAAATCTTTGAAACTGTACGAGGGCTACTATACACAAAATAAAAAGCAACAGTCCACAACAAGCAAACAGCTCCTTTTCGATGCATAACTGGATGAGTGTAAATAAGGAAATAATTGAAATTGCAAAACTTTTTTCACATTAAAAGCCACATTGACGTACACGGGTGTCTGTTATTGCATGGTTCCATGGTGTAGCGGGCATCACGTCTGCTTAACACGCAGAAGGTCCTGGGTTCAAACCCCAGTGGAACCATCATTCCCTGTATGTTCCTCACAAACAAAAACCTGCAACAATCATTCGAGTTGCTTCATCTTACATTGTAGAAGGGACAATATTTTACTGTGGTAATCTGCTGTTTGTTGTAGAAGTTACTAAGTTATAAATCTTGGCAAAACACTATGAAGTTGCATGACGTTTTCAAAGATTGTATTCAAGGTTTACTTTAAGAAAATGTTTTAACATAGGTTGACTTAAAAGATGTCTACAGTCATTCTCATACCCTGATTTTGACGTGTATTGACTGTAGGAGCTTCATTATGTCGAAAGGAATTCCAAACTACCTTGCTTTGAAAGCTCCATTGTAAGAACAAAAATGAAGATAACCAGTGAAGTATCTGTGGACTTCCGAATATGGGTACTTTACCAAAGTTGAAAAAGAGGATGTCATAAAGAAGACAGGAACAAGGTGTGTTTGATAAGTTACCTCTGATTGAGCTACGTTGATTCCAATGGGCAGCAGTCACAAGGTCTAATTCACATGTAGGTCCTGGGTACAACCCCAAGTGCAACCAACCAGGACCAATGTTTTCCAGAGGCCAGTCAAGAACTATTGTTTGTTCCAGAAAGCAGTGTTGACGATCAATTCCTTTTCCTTGTCCTCTGGTCATATTGTCAGGCAAGTTGGACAGCCTTATCACTGTCAAATCTGTCTCAATTGTTGTATTCAACTAGAGAAAGTCTTCTACACAACAAAGTGAAATTGTGAGGTAGTAAAATTGTTGATGTTATGGGTTTAAGATTTAGAAAAATCTTTGCAATTGTACAAGAGGTGCAAAACCATTAAGTGAAAGAAAACAGTATGCAGCTGGCAAACCCCTTCGTCTGGAATAACACAACCGGATGATTGAGTAAAATTGAGGAAACTGATCACCGCAAGACTTTCACAGACATGAGAAGTCACACTAAGTAAACAGATGGCATGTGCTGTGAGGTTCCATGGTGTAGCGGGCATCACGTCTGCTTCACACGCAGAAGGTCCTGGGTTCAAGTCCCAGTGGAACCAAAAGTTGTCCATCTTTTCTATTGTTTTAATAGAATTAGTTTTGACCAGCAGATCATTATCATTGAACCTCATATCATACTACAAAGGAGGTTGTACCCCTTTTCCTGCAGGAATTTCTCTTGTTTAAAAAAAACATTACTTAAACCTTTCAACAAAACTTAATAAAATTGTGAGTTATTAATTTGTTGATGCAGCACCTGTGTGGCAAGATGGCGCCAGTGTGTTGGGCGTCTCGTCTGCCACTCTGTCTTTTTTTATTATTTTTGTTCCTCTGCTTTTATGATGTGGACTCTCTACTGGTGTATGATCGCCAAACCCTTTTTGGGCTTCGTCTGCCTGCTGCTAATATTTTACATCATCACGAGAAGCACGATTCTTTGCCCCCGCTGTTGGCCGGAGTTCCATCATACCTGTGCCGGGTACCACACCCCCCTCGCCGGAGAAGACGTCACAGGCGTCGAGGTAAACGCGGTGGGCTCTTGGTGAAGCTGAGGACCGTTTTGGCAAGTTCGCCGGGAGTATTCCTGTCCCAGATTGGATCATTTCCTGGTCTGCATGCTTCGCGGCGCTCCTTGGACCCGATTGATTCCTGGCTGGTACCTGTTGTCGACTCGGATCAACATTTCTTTCCTCCACGTCTCACTCCTCCACATCTGCGCTGGCGAAGTGCTGACCTTGGAAATCTGCAACACTTTGCTCGGATTAATTCTCCTGCTGCATCGTCAGAACCAGTTCCTATCCGGATGGGTCTGGTAAACGCGAGATCTGTTGCAAACAAAACTTTTATTCTGAAGGATTTTTTTTCGTCTCAGGGTTTGGACTTTCTCTCCGTGACGGAATCTTGGATTTCTTCTGGTGAGTCCAGTGTTTTCTCAGAACTTTTACCCCATGGTTGCTCATATTTTAATACCCCAAGGCTCTCGGGCCGTGGAGGAGGTTTAGCTGTCATTTATAAATCTTGTTTTGACTGTAAGCAGTTGTCCCCCCCGACTGCTTTTTCTTCGTTTGAACTGAGCATGTTTGAGCTCGGCTGCACTCCTCCACTTTTGTGCGCAGTCATATATAGGGCTCCCAAGTACAATAAGGATTTCATACGGGACTTTTCTGATTTTTTGAGTGATTACATGTCCAAATATGAGCAAATTTTATTTTTAGGAGACTTTAATATCCCGGTGTGCAGCCCTGGAAAGCCGCTGGTGAAGGATTTTTTAGATTTAGTGGATGCATTTGGTCTCACTCAATCAGTGAAGGGCCCAACGCATGAACGTAAACACACCCTCGACCTTGTCTTATCTTATGGATTGTCTATTTTAAACTTGGTAATTGGTGATGCATTGTTTTCCGACCATATGCCAGTTTTATTTGATTTTATTCCTGTTTCTAAAGCTGTTAAACCCTGTGCTCCTGCTCGAAGCTGCCGTGTTTTTAACTCATCCACTGCTGCTCATTTTTCCACAGCCTTTAATAGTTTAAATTCACAGCTCTCTGTGTCTCTCAGCACTGAGGAGTTTTCACTACATTTTGATTCTTTATGCAACACTATTCTGAATGATGTGGCCCCAATTAAAATTAGGCGTTCAAAGCCTAAATCTGACCCGTGGTTGAGTGACCACACCCGTGCCATTAGGCAGGTATGCAGGAAAAATGAACGCAAGTGGAGAAAGGATGGTCTCCAAGTCTCATTTGATATGGTGAGAGAGAGTTGGCGTCGCTATCAACAAGCTGTAAAAACAGCCAGAGCCAAATATTTCTCTGACATTATTGTTGCCAACTCTCACAACCCCCGTGTTCTTTATGATACAATCAACACGGTCCTAAATTCACATGAACCGGTTCCTATTGAAGCATCTAAAGAACTTTGTGATAAGTTCCTTCAATTTTTTTTGGACAAGGTTACGAACACGAGGGCTTGTATTTCTTTTCCTTCCCATGACCCTTCCATCCTGGTCCCCTGTCCTGCACTTTTTGATCATCTGGAGCCTATTTCTCTCTCCTACCTAGAGAAAATTGTCACCAGTATGAAACCATCAGGTTCCCCCCTTGATGTTGTACCTCCTTGTTTTCTTAAGGAGGTATTTTCTACAGTTGGCTCTTTTGTTCTAAATTTGATCAATAGCAGCTTAATGTTTAGCGTGGTGCCAGGCAATTTTAGACATGCTGTGGTTCAGCCATTATTGAAAAAACCTGGCCTTGATCCTACCTCTTTGTCCAACTTTAGGCCAATTTCAAAGTTACCTTTTATTTCAAAAATATTGGAAAAAGTTGTTTACACCCAGCTGAAGGACTTTTTGGATGAATTTAAAATTTTGGAGGTCTTCCAGTCTGGTTTTAAAACCTACCATAGCACTGAATCTGCTCTTTTAAGGGTTTTTAATGATATATTTTTATCGCTGGATTCTGGAAACTGTGTTTTACTTGTGCTTTTAGATTTAACAGCTGCTTTTGACACAGTCGACCATGAAATTCTTATCGCCAGATTGGAGCAATGGGTGGGCATCACTGGCTCAGCTCTGCAGTGGTTTAGGTCCTACCTTTCAAATCGAAGTTTCAGTGTGAAGATTGATAATTTTACCTCTGCATCTGCTGCCCTCCCCTGGGGTGTACCCCAGGGATCTATCCTTGGTCCTCTGCTCTTCTCACTTTACCTTCTGCCACTCGGCTCTATTTTCAGGAAACATGGTGTGCAGTTTCATTTGTATGCGGATGACTGTCAAGTCTATTTTCCTGTAAAACAAAATGGCTCCACGCAGTCTCTTCTGGACTGTCTTGGTGACATTAGAGGGTGGATGGCGCTTAATTTCCTTCATTTTAATGATAAAAAGACCGAGGTTATGGTCTTTAGATCTAGTGCTCCTGACAGTCCCACCACTTTTGATTTTTCCTCTTTGGCCCCATATGAAAAGTCGATTGTGACAAATCTAGGAGTGAAAATTGACCCCTGCCTGAAACTGGACTGTCACATCAACAGCATGGTTAAATCCTCGTTCTTTCATCTGAGGCGCCTGTCAAAAATCAAGCCCCTCCTTTCTAGACGCCACTTAGAGACCGTAATCCACGCTTTTATTACTTCACGCCTGGATTATTGTAACTCTCTTCTGATTGGAGTAAATAAGGCCTCGCTTTCTCGGTTGCAGCTGGTACAAAATGCTGCTGCACGATTTTTGACTGGTACAGGCAGACGTGAGCACATCACTCCAGTTTTAATGTCCCTTCATTGGCTTCCTGTCCAGTTTCGAATCCATTTTAAAGTTTTATTGTTTGTTTTTAAGTCTTTGAACGGTTTTAGTCCCTGTTATCTGTCTGAACTGCTTCAACTTTATGTGCCATCACGTGCTCTCAGATCCGCTGACCAGATGCTTTTAGCAGTCCCAAAAACCTTTTATAAGACCAGAGGAGACAGAGCATTTTCAGCTCTGGCTCCTAAATTGTGGAACGAGCTGCCACTGAAGGTCAGGCAGGCCCCATCAATATCTGTTTTTAAAACTCGTTTAAAAACACATATGTTTTCATTGGCTTTTAAACCAGAATGAGTTCACATCTCTGTTTTAGTGTTGTATTATTTTACTTGTGATGTACCGATATTTATATGATTGAGATTGATTGTTTTTATTGTTTTGTGCTTGTTTTTATTCTTGTACAGCACTTCGGACGGCTGCTGCTGTATTTTTAAGTGCTTTATAAATAAACTGGTATGGTATGGTATGGTATGATGCTGCAGATTTTGGTTTTTGAAAAATCTTTGAAACTGTACGAGGGCTACTGTACACAAAATAAAAAGCAACAGTCCACAACAAGCAAACACCTTCTTTTCGATACATAACTGGATGAGTGTAAATAAGGAAATAATGGAAACTGCAAAACTTTTTTCACATTAAAAGCCACATTGACGTACACTGGTGTCTGTTATTGCATGGTTCCATGGTGTAGCGGGCATCACGTCTGCTTAACACGCAGAAGGTCCTGGGTTCAAACCCCAGTGGAACCATCATTCCCTGTATGTTCCTCACAAACAAAAACCTGCAACAATCATTCGAGTTGCTTCATCTTACATTGTAGAAGGGACAATATTTTACTGTGGTAATCTGCTGTTTGTTGTAGAAGTTACTAAGTTATAAATCTTGGCAAAACACTATGAAGTTGCATGACGTTTTCAAAGATTGTATTCAAGGTTTACTTTAAGAAAATGTTTTAACATAGGTTGACTTAAAAGATGTCTACAGTCATTCTCATACCCTGATTTTGACGTGTATTGACTGTAGGAGCTTCATTATGTCGAAAGGAATTCCAAACTACCTTGCTTTGAAAGCTCCATTGTAAGAACAAAAATGAAGATAACCAGTGAAGTATCTGTGGACTTCCGAATATGGGTACTTTACCAAAGTTGAAAAAGAGGATGTCATAAAGAAGACAGGAACAAGGTGTGTTTGATAAGTTACCTCTGATTGAGCTACGTTGATTCCAATGGGCAGCAGTCACAAGGTCTAATTCACATGTAGGTCCTGGGTACAACCCCAAGTGCAACCAACCAGGACCAATGTTTTCCAGAGGCCAGTCAAGAACTATTGTTTGTTCCAGAAAGCAGTGTTGACGATCAATTCCTTTTCCTTGTCCTCTGGTCATATTGTCAGGCAAGTTGGACAGCCTTATCACTGTCAAATCTGTCTCAATTGTTGTATTCAACTAGAGAAAGTCTTCTACACAACAAAGTGAAATTGTGAGGTAGTAAAATTGTTGATGTTATGGGTTTAAGATTTAGAAAAATCTTTGCAATTGTACAAGAGGTGCAAAACCATTAAGTGAAAGAAAACAGTATGCAGCTGGCAAACCCCTTCGTCTGGAATAACACAACCGGATGATTGAGTAAAATTGAGGAAACTGATCACCGCAAGACTTTCACAGACATGAGAAGTCACACTAAGTAAACAGATGGCATGTGCTGTGAGGTTCCATGGTGTAGCGGGCATCACGTCTGTTTCACACGCAGAAGGTCCTGGGTTCAAGTCCCAGTGGAACCAAAAGTTGTCCATCTTTTCTATTGTTTTAATAGAATTAGTTTTGACCAGCAGATCATTATCATTGAACCTCATATCATACTGCAAAGGAGGTTGTACCCCTTTTCCTGCATGAATTTCTCTTGTTTAAAAAAAGAAACATTACTTAAACCTTTCAACAAAACTTAATAAAATTGTGAGTTATTAATTTGTTGATGCTGCAGATTTTGGTTTTTGAAAAATCTTTGAAACTGTACGAAAGCTACTATACACAAAATAAAAAGCAATAGTCCACAATAAGCAAACACCTTCTTTTCGATACATAACTGGATGAGTGTAAATAAGGAAATAATGGAAACTGCAAAACTTTTTTTCACATTAAAAGCCACATTGACGTACACGGGTGTCTGGTAATGCATGGTTCCATGGTGTAGCGGGCATCACGTCTGCTTCACACGCAGAAGGTCCTGGGTTCAAACCCCAGTGGAACCATCATTCCCTGTATGTTCCTCACAAACAAAAACTTGCAACAATCATTCAAGTTGCTTCATCTTACATTGTAGAAGGGACAATATTTTAATGCGGTAATCTGCTGTTTGTTGTAGAAGTTACTAAGTTATAAATCTTGGCAAAACACTATGAAGTTGCATGACGTTTTCAAAGATTGTATTCAAGGTTTACTTTAAGAAAATGTTTTAACATAGGTTGACTTAAAAGATGTCTACAGTCATTCTCAGACCCTGATTTTGACTTGTATTGACTGTAGGAGCTTCATTATGTCGAAAGGAATTCCAAACTACCTTGCTTTGAAAGCTCCATTGTAAGAACAAAAATGAAGATAACCAGTGAAGTATCTATGGACTTCCGAATATAGGTACTTTACCAAAGTTGAAAAAGAGGATGTCATAAAGAAGACAGGAACAAGGTGTGTTTGATAAGTTACTTCTGATTGAGCTACGTTGATTCCAAAGTGCAGCAGTCACAAGGTCTAATTCACATGTAGGTCCTGGGTACAACCCCAGGTGCAACCAACCAGGACCAATGTTTTCCAGAGGCCAGTCAAGAACTATTGTTTGTTCCAGAAAGCAGTGTTGACGATCAATTCCTTTTCCTTGTCCTCTGGTCATATTGTCAGGCAAGTTGGACAGCCTTATCACTGTCAAATCTGTCTCAATTGTTGTATTCAACTAGAGAAAGCCTTCTACACAACAAAGTGAAATTGTGAGGTAGTAAAATTGTTGATGTTATGGGTTTAAGTTTTAGAAAAATCTTTGCAATTGTACAAGATGTGCAAAACCATTCAGTGAAAGAAAACCGTATGCAGCTGGCAAACCCCTTCGTCTGGAATAACACAACCGGATGATTGAGTAAAATTGAGGAAACTGATCACCGCAAGACTTTCACAGACATGAGAAGTCACACTAAGTAAACAGATGGCATGTGCTGTGAGGTTCCATGGTGTAGCGGGCATCACGTCTGCTTCACACGCAGAAGGTCCTGGGTTCAAGTCCCAGTGGAACCAAAAGTTGTCCATCTTTTCTATTGTTTTAATAGAATTAGTTTTGACCAGCAGATCATTATCATTGAACCTCATATCATACTACAAAGGAGGTTGTACCCCTTTTCCTGCATGAATTTCTCTTGTTTAAAAAAAGAAACATTACTTAAACCTTTCAACAAAACTTAATAAAATTGTGAGTTATTAATTTGTTGATGCTGCAGATTTTGGTTTTTGAAAAATCTTTGAAACTGTACGAGGGCTACTATACACAAAATAAAAAGCAACAGTCCACAACAAGCAAACAGCTCCTTTTCGATGCATAACTGGATGAGTGTAAATAAGGAAATAATTGAAATTGCAAAACTTTTTTCACATTAAAAGCCACATTGACGTACACGGGTGTCTGTTATTGCATGGTTCCATGGTGTAGCGGGCATCACGTCTGCTTAACACGCAGAAGGTCCTGGGTTCAAACCCCAGTGGAACCATCATTCCCTGTATGTTCCTCACAAACAAAAACCTGCAACAATCATTCGAGTTGCTTCATCTTACATTGTAGAAGGGACAATATTTTACTGTGGTAATCTGCTGTTTGTTGTAGAAGTTACTAAGTTATAAATCTTGGCAAAACACTATGAAGTTGCATGACGTTTTCAAAGATTGTATTCAAGGTTTACTTTAAGAAAATGTTTTAACATAGGTTGACTTAAAAGATGTCTACAGTCATTCTCATACCCTGATTTTGACGTGTATTGACTGTAGGAGCTTCATTATGTCGAAAGGAATTCCAAACTACCTTGCTTTGAAAGCTCCATTGTAAGAACAAAAATGAAGATAACCAGTGAAGTATCTGTGGACTTCCGAATATGGGTACTTTACCAAAGTTGAAAAAGAGGATGTCATAAAGAAGACAGGAACAAGGTGTGTTTGATAAGTTACCTCTGATTGAGCTACGTTGATTCCAATGGGCAGCAGTCACAAGGTCTAATTCACATGTAGGTCCTGGGTACAACCCCAAGTGCAACCAACCAGGACCAATGTTTTCCAGAGGCCAGTCAAGAACTATTGTTTGTTCCAGAAAGCAGTGTTGACGATCAATTCCTTTTCCTTGTCCTCTGGTCATATTGTCAGGCAAGTTGGACAGCCTTATCACTGTCAAATCTGTCTCAATTGTTGTATTCAACTAGAGAAAGTCTTCTACACAACAAAGTGAAATTGTGAGGTAGTAAAATTGTTGATGTTATGGGTTTAAGATTTAGAAAAATCTTTGCAATTGTACAAGAGGTGCAAAACCATTAAGTGAAAGAAAACAGTATGCAGCTGGCAAACCCCTTCGTCTGGAATAACACAACCGGATGATTGAGTAAAATTGAGGAAACTGATCACCGCAAGACTTTCACAGACATGAGAAGTCACACTAAGTAAACAGATGGCATGTGCTGTGAGGTTCCATGGTGTAGCGGGCATCACGTCTGCTTCACACGCAGAATTTCCTGGGTTCAAGTCCCAGTGGAACCAAAAGTTGTCCATCTTTTCTATTGTTTTAATAGAATTAGTTTTGACCAGCAGATCATTATCATTGAACCTCATATCATACTACAAAGGAGGTTGTACCCCTTTTCCTGCAGGAATTTCTCTTGTTTAAAAAAAACATTACTTAAACCTTTCAACAAAACTTAATAAAATTGTGAGTTATTAATTTGTTGATGCAGCACCTGTGTGGCAAGATGGCGCCAGTGTGTTGGGCGTCTCGTCTGCCACTCTGTCTTTTTTTATTATTTTTGTTCCTCTGCTTTTATGATGTGGACTCTCTACTGGTGTATGATCGCCAAACCCTTTTTGGGCTTCGTCTGCCTGCTGCTAATATTTTACATCATCACGAGAAGCACGATTCTTTGCCCCCGCTGTTGGCCGGAGTTCCATCATACCTGTGCCGGGTACCACACCCCCCTCGCCGGAGAAGACGTCACAGGCGTCGAGGTAAACGCGGTGGGCTCTTGGTGAAGCTGAGGACCGTTTTGGCAAGTTCGCCGGGAGTATTCCTGTCCCAGATTGGATCATTTCCTGGTCTGCATGCTTCGCGGCGCTCCTTGGACCCGATTGATTCCTGGCTGGTACCTGTTGTCGACTCGGATCAACATTTCTTTCCTCCACGTCTCACTCCTCCACATCTGCGCTGGCGAAGTGCTGACCTTGGAAATCTGCAACACTTTGCTCGGATTAATTCTCCTGCTGCATCGTCAGAACCAGTTCCTATCCGGATGGGTCTGGTAAACGCGAGATCTGTTGCAAACAAAACTTTTATTCTGAAGGATTTTTTTTCGTCTCAGGGTTTGGACTTTCTCTCCGTGACGGAATCTTGGATTTCTTCTGGTGAGTCCAGTGTTTTCTCAGAACTTTTACCCCATGGTTGCTCATATTTTAATACCCCAAGGCTCTCGGGCCGTGGAGGAGGTTTAGCTGTCATTTATAAATCTTGTTTTGACTGTAAGCAGTTGTCCCCCCCGACTGCTTTTTCTTCGTTTGAACTGAGCATGTTTGAGCTCGGCTGCACTCCTCCACTTTTGTGCGCAGTCATATATAGGGCTCCCAAGTACAATAAGGATTTCATACGGGACTTTTCTGATTTTTTGAGTGATTACATGTCCAAATATGAGCAAATTTTATTTTTAGGAGACTTTAATATCCCGGTGTGCAGCCCTGGAAAGCCGCTGGTGAAGGATTTTTTAGATTTAGTGGATGCATTTGGTCTCACTCAATCAGTGAAGGGCCCAACGCATGAACGTAAACACACCCTCGACCTTGTCTTATCTTATGGATTGTCTATTTTAAACTTGGTAATTGGTGATGCATTGTTTTCCGACCATATGCCAGTTTTATTTGATTTTATTCCTGTTTCTAAAGCTGTTAAACCCTGTGCTCCTGCTCGAAGCTGCCGTGTTTTTAACTCATCCACTGCTGCTCATTTTTCCACAGCCTTTAATAGTTTAAATTCACAGCTCTCTGTGTCTCTCAGCACTGAGGAGTTTTCACTACATTTTGATTCTTTATGCAACACTATTCTGAATGATGTGGCCCCAATTAAAATTAGGCGTTCAAAGCCTAAATCTGACCCGTGGTTGAGTGACCACACCCGTGCCATTAGGCAGGTATGCAGGAAAAATGAACGCAAGTGGAGAAAGGATGGTCTCCAAGTCTCATTTGATATGGTGAGAGAGAGTTGGCGTCGCTATCAACAAGCTGTAAAAACAGCCAGAGCCAAATATTTCTCTGACATTATTGTTGCCAACTCTCACAACCCCCGTGTTCTTTATGATACAATCAACACGGTCCTAAATTCACATGAACCGGTTCCTATTGAAGCATCTAAAGAACTTTGTGATAAGTTCCTTCAATTTTTTTTGGACAAGGTTACGAACACGAGGGCTTGTATTTCTTTTCCTTCCCATGACCCTTCCATCCTGGTCCCCTGTCCTGCACTTTTTGATCATCTGGAGCCTATTTCTCTCTCCTACCTAGAGAAAATTGTCACCAGTATGAAACCATCAGGTTCCCCCCTTGATGTTGTACCTCCTTGTTTTCTTAAGGAGGTATTTTCTACAGTTGGCTCTTTTGTTCTAAATTTGATCAATAGCAGCTTAATGTTTAGCGTGGTGCCAGGCAATTTTAGACATGCTGTGGTTCAGCCATTATTGAAAAAACCTGGCCTTGATCCTACCTCTTTGTCCAACTTTAGGCCAATTTCAAAGTTACCTTTTATTTCAAAAATATTGGAAAAAGTTGTTTACACCCAGCTGAAGGACTTTTTGGATGAATTTAAAATTTTGGAGGTCTTCCAGTCTGGTTTTAAAACCTACCATAGCACTGAATCTGCTCTTTTAAGGGTTTTTAATGATATATTTTTATCGCTGGATTCTGGAAACTGTGTTTTACTTGTGCTTTTAGATTTAACAGCTGCTTTTGACACAGTCGACCATGAAATTCTTATCGCCAGATTGGAGCAATGGGTGGGCATCACTGGCTCAGCTCTGCAGTGGTTTAGGTCCTACCTTTCAAATCGAAGTTTCAGTGTGAAGATTGATAATTTTACCTCTGCATCTGCTGCCCTCCCCTGGGGTGTACCCCAGGGATCTATCCTTGGTCCTCTGCTCTTCTCACTTTACCTTCTGCCACTCGGCTCTATTTTCAGGAAACATGGTGTGCAGTTTCATTTGTATGCGGATGACTGTCAAGTCTATTTTCCTGTAAAACAAAATGGCTCCACGCAGTCTCTTCTGGACTGTCTTGGTGACATTAGAGGGTGGATGGCGCTTAATTTCCTTCATTTTAATGATAAAAAGACCGAGGTTATGGTCTTTAGATCTAGTGCTCCTGACAGTCCCACCACTTTTGATTTTTCCTCTTTGGCCCCATATGAAAAGTCGATTGTGACAAATCTAGGAGTGAAAATTGACCCCTGCCTGAAACTGGACTGTCACATCAACAGCATGGTTAAATCCTCGTTCTTTCATCTGAGGCGCCTGTCAAAAATCAAGCCCCTCCTTTCTAGACGCCACTTAGAGACCGTAATCCACGCTTTTATTACTTCACGCCTGGATTATTGTAACTCTCTTCTGATTGGAGTAAATAAGGCCTCGCTTTCTCGGTTGCAGCTGGTACAAAATGCTGCTGCACGATTTTTGACTGGTACAGGCAGACGTGAGCACATCACTCCAGTTTTAATGTCCCTTCATTGGCTTCCTGTCCAGTTTCGAATCCATTTTAAAGTTTTATTGTTTGTTTTTAAGTCTTTGAACGGTTTTAGTCCCTGTTATCTGTCTGAACTGCTTCAACTTTATGTGCCATCACGTGCTCTCAGATCCGCTGACCAGATGCTTTTAGCAGTCCCAAAAACCTTTTATAAGACCAGAGGAGACAGAGCATTTTCAGCTCTGGCTCCTAAATTGTGGAACGAGCTGCCACTGAAGGTCAGGCAGGCCCCATCAATATCTGTTTTTAAAACTCGTTTAAAAACACATATGTTTTCATTGGCTTTTAAACCAGAATGAGTTCACATCTCTGTTTTAGTGTTGTATTATTTTACTTGTGATGTACCGATATTTATATGATTGAGATTGATTGTTTTTATTGTTTTGTGCTTGTTTTTATTCTTGTACAGCACTTCGGACGGCTGCTGCTGTATTTTTAAGTGCTTTATAAATAAACTGGTATGGTATGGTATGGTATGATGCTGCAGATTTTGGTTTTTGAAAAATCTTTGAAACTGTACGAGGGCTACTGTACACAAAATAAAAAGCAACAGTCCACAACAAGCAAACACCTTCTTTTCGATACATAACTGGATGAGTGTAAATAAGGAAATAATGGAAACTGCAAAACTTTTTTCACATTAAAAGCCACATTGACGTACACTGGTGTCTGTTATTGCATGGTTCCATGGTGTAGCGGGCATCACGTCTGCTTAACACGCAGAAGGTCCTGGGTTCAAACCCCAGTGGAACCATCATTCCCTGTATGTTCCTCACAAACAAAAACCTGCAACAATCATTCGAGTTGCTTCATCTTACATTGTAGAAGGGACAATATTTTACTGTGGTAATCTGCTGTTTGTTGTAGAAGTTACTAAGTTATAAATCTTGGCAAAACACTATGAAGTTGCATGACGTTTTCAAAGATTGTATTCAAGGTTTACTTTAAGAAAATGTTTTAACATAGGTTGACTTAAAAGATGTCTACAGTCATTCTCAGACCCTGATTTTGACTTGTATTGACTGTAGGAGCTTCATTATGTCGAAAGGAATTCCAAACTACCTTGCTTTGAAAGCTCCATTGTAAGAACAAAAATGAAGATAACCAGTGAAGTATCTGTGGACTTCCGAATATGGGTACTTTACCAAAGTTGAAAAAGAGGATGTCATAAAGAAGACAGGAACAAGGTGTGTTTGATAAGTTACCTCTGATTGAGCTACGTTGATTCCAATGGGCAGCAGTCACAAGGTCTAATTCACATGTAGGTCCTGGGTACAACCCCAAGTGCAACCAACCAGGACCAATGTTTTCCAGAGGCCAGTCAAGAACTATTGTTTGTTCCAGAAAGCAGTGTTGACGATCAATTCCTTTTCCTTGTCCTCTGGTCATATTGTCAGGCAAGTTGGACAGCCTTATCACTGTCAAATCTGTCTCAATTGTTGTATTCAACTAGAGAAAGCCTTCTACACAACAAAGTGAAATTGTGAGGTAGTAAAATTGTTGATGTTATGGGTTTAAGATTTAGAAAAATCTTTGCAATTGTACAAGAGGTGCAAAACCATTAAGTGAAAGAAAACAGTATGCAGCTGGCAAACCCCTTCGTCTGGAATAACACAACCGGATGATTGACTAAAATTGAGGAAACTGATCACCGCAAGACTTTCACAGACATGAGAAGTCACACTAAGTAAACAGATGGCATGTGCTGTGAGGTTCCATGGTGTAGCGGGCATCACGTCTGTTTCACACGCAGAAGGTCCTGGGTTCAAGTCCCAGTGGAACCAAAAGTTGTCCATCTTTTCTATTGTTTTAATAGAATTAGTTTTGACCAGCAGATCATTATCATTGAACCTCATATCATACTGCAAAGGAGGTTTACCCCTTTTCCTGCATGAATTTCTCTTGTTTAAAAAAAGAAACATTACTTAAACCTTTCAACAAAACTTAATAAAATTGTGAGTTATTAATTTGTTGATGCTGCAGATTTTGGTTTTTGAAAAATCTTTGAAACTGTACGAAAGCTACTATACACAAAATAAAAAGCAATAGTCCACAATAAGCAAACACCTTCTTTTCGATACATAACTGGATGAGTGTAAATAAGGAAATAATGGAAACTGCAAAACTTTTTTTCACATTAAAAGCCACATTGACGTACACGGGTGTCTGGTAATGCATGGTTCCATGGTGTAGCGGGCATCACGTCTGCTTCACACGCAGAAGGTCCTGGGTTCAAACCCCAGTGGAACCATCATTCCCTGTATGTTCCTCACAAACAAAAACTTGCAACAATCATTCAAGTTGCTTCATCTTACATTGTAGAAGGGACAATATTTTAATGCGGTAATCTGCTGTTTGTTGTAGAAGTTACTAAGTTATAAATCTTGGCAAAACACTATGAAGTTGCATGACGTTTTCAAAGATTGTATTCAAGGTTTACTTTAAGAAAATGTTTTAACATAGGTTGACTTAAAAGATGTCTACAGTCATTCTCAGACCCTGATTTTGACTTGTATTGACTGTAGGAGCTTCATTATGTCGAAAGGAATTCCAAACTACCTTGCTTTGAAAGCTCCATTGTAAGAACAAAAATGAAGATAACCAGTGAAGTATCTATGGACTTCCGAATATAGGTACTTTACCAAAGTTGAAAAAGAGGATGTCATAAAGAAGACAGGAACAAGGTGTGTTTGATAAGTTACTTCTGATTGAGCTACGTTGATTCCAAAGTGCAGCAGTCACAAGGTCTAATTCACATGTAGGTCCTGGGTACAACCCCAGGTGCAACCAACCAGGACCAATGTTTTCCAGAGGCCAGTCAAGAACTATTGTTTGTTCCAGAAAGCAGTGTTGACGATCAATTCCTTTTCCTTGTCCTCTGGTCATATTGTCAGGCAAGTTGGACAGCCTTATCACTGTCAAATCTGTCTCAATTGTTGTATTCAACTAGAGAAAGCCTTCTACACAACAAAGTGAAATTGTGAGGTAGTAAAATTGTTGATGTTATGGGTTTAAGTTTTAGAAAAATCTTTGCAATTGTACAAGATGTGCAAAACCATTCAGTGAAAGAAAACCGTATGCAGCTGGCAAACCCCTTCGTCTGGAATAACACAACCGGATGATTGAGTAAAATTGAGGAAACTGATCACCGCAAGACTTTCACAGACATGAGAAGTCACACTAAGTAAACAGATGGCATGTGCTGTGAGGTTCCATGGTGTAGCGGGCATCACGTCAAAGTGGCGTATGTATCAAATCTGATATGAACGGGAATATCTGCGCATCCACGTACAAATCCACGGCTGCTCCCCTGCTTGCGTACGCACGTTTCTGTGGTTATTGTTCCTTTGGCGACACTTACAGGTTATTCAGAGAAACTGTGTCCATGATATGAAAATAATCATAAATCCCACCAAACACACATGATTAACAATTATTACATCCACATGGACGCAATTAGATGAGTGGATATAAACTGGATGAGTGTAAATAAGGAAATAATTGAAATTGCAAAACTTTTTTCACATTAAAAGCCACATTGACGTACACGGGTGTCTGTTATTGCATGGTTCCATGGTGTAGCGGGCATCACGTCTGCTTAACACGCAGAAGGTCCTGGGTTCAAACCCCAGTGGAACCATCATTCCCTGTATGTTCCTCACAAACAAAAACTTGCAACAATCATTCGAGTTGCTTCATCTTACATTGTAGAAGGGACAATATTTTAATGCGGTAATCTGCTGTTTGTTGTAGAAGTTACTAAGTTATAAATCTTGGCAAAACACTATGAAGTTGCATGACGTTTTCAAAGATTGTATTCAAGGTTTACTTTAAGAAAATGTTTTAACATAGGTTGACTTAAAAGATGTCTACAGTCATTCTCATACCCTGATTTTGACGTGTATTGACTGTAGGAGCTTCATTATGTCGAAAGGAATTCCAAACTACCTTGCTTTGAAAGCTCCATTGTAAGAACAAAAATGAAGATAACCAGTGAAGTATCTGTGGACTTCCGAATATGGGTACTTTACCAAAGTTGAAAAAGAGGATGTCATAAAGAAGACAGGAACAAGGTGTGTTTGATAAGTTACCTCTGATTGAGCTACGTTGATTCCAATGGGCAGCAGTCACAAGGTCTAATTCACATGTAGGTCCTGGGTACAACCCCAAGTGCAACCAACCAGGACCAATGTTTTCCAGAGGCCAGTCAAGAACTATTGTTTGTTCCAGAAAGCAGTGTTGACGATCAATTCCTTTTCCTTGTCCTCTGGTCATATTGTCAGGCAAGTTGGACAGCCTTATCACTGTCAAATCTGTCTCAATTGTTGTATTCAACTAGAGAAAGTCTTCTACACAACAAAGTGAAATTGTGAGGTAGTAAAATTGTTGATGTTATGGGTTTAAGATTTAGAAAAATCTTTGCAATTGTACAAGAGGTGCAAAACCATTAAGTGAAAGAAAACAGTATGCAGCTGGCAAACCCCTTCGTCTGGAATAACACAACCGGATGATTGAGTAAAATTGAGGAAACTGATCACCGCAAGACTTTCACAGACATGAGAAGTCACACTAAGTAAACAGATGGCATGTGCTGTGAGGTTCCATGGTGTAGCGGGCATCACGTCTGTTTCACACGCAGAAGGTCCTGGGTTCAAGTCCCAGTGGAACCAAAAGTTGTCCATCTTTTCTATTGTTTTAATAGAATAAGTTTTGACCAGCAGATCATTATCATTGAACCTCATATCATACAGCAAAGGAGGTTGTACCCCTTTTCCTGCATGAATTTCTCTTGTTTAAAAAAAGAAACATTACTTAAACCTTTCAACAAAACTTTATAAAATTGTGAGTTATTAATTTGTTGATGCTGCAGATTTTGGTTTTTGAAAAATCTTTGAAACTGTACGAGGGCTACTATACACAAAATAAAAAGCAACAGTCCACAACAAGCAAACAGCTCCTTTTCGATGCATAACTGGATGAGTGTAAATAAGGAAATAATTGAAATTGCAAAACTTTTTTCACATTAAAAGCCACATTGACGTACACGGGTGTCTGTTATTGCATGGTTCCATGGTGTAGCGGGCATCACGTCTGCTTAACACGCAGAAGGTCCTGGGTTCAAACCCCAGTGGAACCATCATTCCCTGTATGTTCCTCACAAACAAAAACTTGCAACAATCATTCAAGTTGCTTCATCTTACATTGTAGAAGGGACAATATTTTAATGCGGTAATCTGCTGTTTGTTGTAGAAGTTACTAAGTTATAAATCTTGGCAAAACACTATGAAGTTGCATGACGTTTTCAAAGATTGTATTCAAGGTTTACTTTAAGAAAATGTTTTAACATAGGTTGACTTAAAAGATGTCTACAGTCATTCTCAGACCCTGATTTTGACTTGTATTGACTGTAGGAGCTTCATTATGTCGAAAGGAATTCCAAACTACCTTGCTTTGAAAGCTCCATTGTAAGAACAAAAATGAAGATAACCAGTGAAGTATCTATGGACTTCCGAATATAGGTACTTTACCAAAGTTGAAAAAGAGGATGTCATAAAGAAGACAGGAACAAGGTGTGTTTGATAAGTTACTTCTGATTGAGCTACGTTGATTCCAAAGTGCAGCAGTCACAAGGTCTAATTCACATGTAGGTCCTGGGTACAACCCCAGGTGCAACCAACCAGGACCAATGTTTTCCAGAGGCCAGTCAAGAACTATTGTTTGTTCCAGAAAGCAGTGTTGACGATCAATTCCTTTTCCTTGTCCTCTGGTCATATTGTCAGGCAAGTTGGACAGCCTTATCACTGTCAAATCTGTCTCAATTGTTGTATTCAACTAGAGAAAGCCTTCTACACAACAAAGTGAAATTGTGAGGTAGTAAAATTGTTGATGTTATGGGTTTAAGTTTTAGAAAAATCTTTGCAATTGTACAAGATGTGCAAAACCATTCAGTGAAAGAAAACCGTATGCAGCTGGCAAACCCCTTCGTCTGGAATAACACAACCGGATGATTGAGTAAAATTGAGGAAACTGGGGCCTCATGTATCAACCATGCGTGCGCACAAAAACATTGCGCACGTCACTTTCCACGCAAAGTGGCGTATGTATCAAATCTGATATGAACGGGAATATCTGCGCTTCCACGTACAAATCCACGGCTGCTCCCCTGCTTGCGTACGCACGTTTCTGTGGTTATTGTTCCTTTGGCGACACTTACAGGTTATTCAGAGAAACTGTGTCCATGATATGAAAATAATCATAAATCCCACCAAACACACATGATTAACAATTATTACATCCACATGGACGCAATTAGATGAGTGGATATAAAAGCATGCGCCAAATAGTGGCAACGATATTGACAACAATGAGATGTGATTTCTTTAAATAAGAAGTTAACCAAGCTGTACCAACACGCCTACGTTTAGGTCAGTGTGTAGCGCGGTTGCCTTTAGTTCCAAAGGTCATGAGTTCGAATCTCGCATGGTACAACGTTTCTCTTTTTTTTTCGTTCCAGATTTAAATACACATGAAAACTATTTACAAAACAAGAAATCGTCTGCTTCCTTTCATTTCATGTATTGTTCTATTTCTTGTTGTTTTATTAAATAGTTTTCCTGTGTTCTTTAAATCTGGAATGAAAAAAAAAAACGTTGTACCAAGGGGGAGTCGATCTCACGACCTTTGGGACGAAGGGCGGGCGCGCTCACCACTAACCTATACAGGCATGTTAGAGCAGATGGGTCAACTTCTTGTTTAAAAGTGGATGGTATGTTTTGCGCTAGGCGTGCCGAATAAAACCTTTTTCCGTGCTTCTCTGCCTCACTCAGAAGTGATTCCTGTTCACAGTCCGTGAAGTTCCTCTTTTTTCCACGTTCCGACATGATTTGCAATGGAGCAGAGACGACATTCCTGTCGTGCATGGCATATTTGAATGACTTTGCATATTCATACGGAGGCGTGTCAAAGGCGGAGTCGGCCACTCTCTCATGTGCGCTGAATTCCACGTTGATTGTGTTGTACATAAGGAATGTGCGTGGATACCGGTGTACGCACAGTTTGATAAATCTGGATTTTTTTGTGCGTGGACACTTTTCTGGATTTGTCCGTACGTGACTTTTCAGTAAGAAATCTACGCAAGTCTTTGTACATGAGGCCCCAGATCACCGCAAGACTTTCACAGACATGAGAAGTCACACTAAGTAAACAGATGGCATGTTCTGTGAGGTTCCATGGTGTAGCGGGCATCACGTCTGTTTCACACGCAGAAGGTCCTGGGTTCAAGTCCCAGTGGAACCAAAAGTTGTCCATCTTTTCTATTGTTTTAATAGAATAAGTTTTGACCAGCAGATCATTATCATTGAACCTCATATCATACAGCAAAGGAGGTTGTACCCCTTTTCCTGCATGAATTTCTCTTGTTTAAAAAAAGAAACATTACTTAAACCTTTCAACAAAACTTAATAAAATTGTGAGTTATTAATTTGTTGATGCTGCAGATTTTGGTTTTTGAAAAATCTTTGAAACTGTACGAGGGCTACTATACACAAAATAAAAAGCAACAGTCCACAACAAGCAAACAGCTCCTTTTCGATGCATAACTGGATGAGTGTAAATAAGGAAATAATTGAAATTGCAAAACTTTTTTCACATTAAAAGCCACATTGACGTACACGGGTGTCTGTTATTGCATGGTTCCATGGTGTAGCGGGCATCACGTCTGCTTAACACGCAGAAGGTCCTGGGTTCAAACCCCAGTGGAACCATCATTCCCTGTATGTTCCTCACAAACAAAAACTTGCAACAATCATTCAAGTTGCTTCATCTTACATTGTAGAAGGGACAATATTTTAATGCGGTAATCTGCTGTTTGTTGTAGAAGTTACTAAGTTATAAATCTTGGCAAAACACTATGAAGTTGCATGACGTTTTCAAAGATTGTATTCAAGGTTTACTTTAAGAAAATGTTTTAACATAGGTTGACTTAAAAGATGTCTACAGTCATTCTCAGACCCTGATTTTGACTTGTATTGACTGTAGGAGCTTCATTATGTCGAAAGGAATTCCAAACTACCTTGCTTTGAAAGCTCCATTGTAAGAACAAAAATGAAGATAACCAGTGAAGTATCTATGGACTTCCGAATATAGGTACTTTACCAAAGTTGAAAAAGAGGATGTCATAAAGAAGACAGGAACAAGGTGTGTTTGATAAGTTACTTCTGATTGAGCTACGTTGATTCCAAAGTGCAGCAGTCACAAGGTCTAATTCACATGTAGGTCCTGGGTACAACCCCAGGTGCAACCAACCAGGACCAATGTTTTCCAGAGGCCAGTCAAGAACTATTGTTTGTTCCAGAAAGCAGTGTTGACGATCAATTCCTTTTCCTTGTCCTCTGGTCATATTGTCAGGCAAGTTGGACAGCCTTATCACTGTCAAATCTGTCTCAATTGTTGTATTCAACTAGAGAAAGCCTTCTACACAACAAAGTGAAATTGTGAGGTAGTAAAATTGTTGATGTTATGGGTTTAAGTTTTAGAAAAATCTTTGCAATTGTACAAGATGTGCAAAACCATTCAGTGAAAGAAAACCGTATGCAGCTGGCAAACCCCTTCGTCTGGAATAACACAACCGGATGATTGAGTAAAATTGAGGAAACTGATCACCGCAAGACTTTCACAGACATGAGAAGTCACACTAAGTAAACAGATGGCATGTGCTGTGAGGTTCCATGGTGTAGCGGGCATCACGTCTGCTTCACACGCAGAAGGTCCTGGGTTCAAGTCCCAGTGGAACCAAAAGTTGTCCATCTTTTCTATTGTTTTAATAGAATTAGTTTTGACCAGCAGATCATTATCATTGAACCTCATATCATACTACAAAGGAGGTTGTACCCCTTTTCCTGCAGGAATTTCTCTTGTTTAAAAAAAACATTACTTAAACCTTTCAACAAAACTTTATAAAATTGTGAGTTATTAATTTGTTGATGCTGCAGATTTTGGTTTTTGAAAAATCTTTGAAACTGTACGAGGGCTACTATACACAAAATAAAAAGCAACAGTCCACAACAAGCAAACAGCTCCTTTTCGATGCATAACTGGATAAGTGTAAATAAGGAAATAATTGAAATTGCAAAACTTTTTTCACATTAAAAGCCACATTGACGTACACGGGTGTCTGTTATTGCATGGTTCCATGGTGTAGCGGGCATCACGTCTGCTTAACACGCAGAAGGTCCTGGGTTCAAACCCCAGTGGAACCATCATTCCCTGTATGTTCCTCACAAACAAAAACCTGCAACAATCATTCGAGTTGCTTCATCTTACATTGTAGAAGGGACAATATTTTACTGCGGTAATCTGCTGTTTGTTGTAGAAGTTACTAAGTTATAAATCTTGGCAAAACACTATGAAGTTGCATGACGTTTTCAAAGATTGTATTCAAGGTTTACTTTAAGAAAATGTTTTAACATAGGTTGACTTAAAAGATGTCTACAGTCATTCTCATACCCTGATTTTGACGTGTATTGACTGTAGGAGCTTCATTATGTCGAAAGGAATTCCAAACTACCTTGCTTTGAAAGCTCCATTGTAAGAACAAAAATGAAGATAACCAGTGAAGTATCTGTGGACTTCCGAATATGGGTACTTTACCAAAGTTGAAAAAGAGGATGTCATAAAGAAGACAGGAACAAGGTGTGTTTGATAAGTTACCTCTGATTGAGCTACGTTGATTCCAATGGGCAGCAGTCACAAGGTCTAATTCACATGTAGGTCCTGGGTACAACCCCAAGTGCAACCAACCAGGACCAATGTTTTCCAGAGGCCAGTCAAGAACTATTGTTTGTTCCAGAAAGCAGTGTTGACGATCAATTCCTTTTCCTTGTCCTCTGGTCATATTGTCAGGCAAGTTGGACAGCCTTATCACTGTCAAATCTGTCTCAATTGTTGTATTCAACTAGAGAAAGTCTTCTACACAACAAAGTGAAATTGTGAGGTAGTAAAATTGTTGATGTTATGGGTTTAAGATTTAGAAAAATCTTTGCAATTGTACAAGAGGTGCAAAACCATTAAGTGAAAGAAAACAGTATGCAGCTGGCAAACCCCTTCGTCTGGAATAACACAACCGGATGATTGAGTAAAATTGAGGAAACTGATCACCGCAAGACTTTCACAGACATGAGAAGTCACACTAAGTAAACAGATGGCATGTGCTGTGAGGTTCCATGGTGTAGCGGGCATCACGTCTGTTTCACACGCAGAAGGTCCTGGGTTCAAGTCCCAGTGGAACCAAAAGTTGTCCATCTTTTCTATTGTTTTAATAGAATTAGTTTTGACCAGCAGATCATTATCATTGAACCTCATATCATACTGCAAAGGAGGTTGTACCCCTTTTCCTGCATGAATTTCTCTTGTTTAAAAAAAGAAACATTACTTAAACCTTTCAACAAAACTTAATAAAATTGTGAGTTATTAATTTGTTGATGCTGCAGATTTTGGTTTTTGAAAAATCTTTGAAACTGTACGAAAGCTACTATACACAAAATAAAAAGCAATAGTCCACAATAAGCAAACACCTTCTTTTCGATACATAACTGGATGAGTGTAAATAAGGAAATAATGGAAACTGCAAAACTTTTTTTCACATTAAAAGCCACATTGACGTACACGGGTGTCTGGTAATGCATGGTTCCATGGTGTAGCGGGCATCACGTCTGCTTCACACGCAGAAGGTCCTGGGTTCAAACCCCAGTGGAACCATCATTCCCTGTATGTTCCTCACAAACAAAAACTTGCAACAATCATTCAAGTTGCTTCATCTTACATTGTAGAAGGGACAATATTTTAATGCGGTAATCTGCTGTTTGTTGTAGAAGTTACTAAGTTATAAATCTTGGCAAAACACTATGAAGTTGCATGACGTTTTCAAAGATTGTATTCAAGGTTTACTTTAAGAAAATGTTTTAACATAGGTTGACTTAAAAGATGTCTACAGTCATTCTCAGACCCTGATTTTGACTTGTATTGACTGTAGGAGCTTCATTATGTCGAAAGGAATTCCAAACTACCTTGCTTTGAAAGCTCCATTGTAAGAACAAAAATGAAGATAACCAGTGAAGTATCTGTGGTCTTCCGAATATAGGTACTTTACCAAAGTTGAAAAAGAGGATGTCATAAAGAAGACAGGAACAAGGTGTGTTTGATAAGTTACCTCTGATTGAGCTACGTTGATTCCAATGGGCAGCAGTCACAAGGTCTAATTCACATGTAGGTCCTGGGTACAACCCCAAGTGCAACCAACCAGGACCAATGTTTTCCAGAGGCCAGTCAAGAACTATTGTTTGTTCCAGAAAGCAGTGTTGACGATCAATTCCTTTTCCTTGTCCTCTGGTCATATTGTCAGGCAAGTTGGACAGCCTTATCACTGTCAAATCTGTCTCAATTGTTGTATTCAACTAGAGAAAGTCTTCTACACAACAAAGTGAAATTGTGAGGTAGTAAAATTGTTGATGTTATGGGTTTAAGTTTTAGAAAAATCTTTGCAATTGTACAAGATGTGCAAAACCATTCAGTGAAAGAAAACCGTATGCAGCTGGCAAACCCCTTCGTCTGGAATAACACAACCGGATGATTGAGTAAAATTGAGGAAACTGATCACCGCAAGACTTTCACAGACATGAGAAGTCACACTAAGTAAACAGATGGCATGTGCTGTGAGGTTCCATGGTGTAGCGGGCATCACGTCTGCTTCACACGCAGAAGGTCCTGGGTTCAAGTCCCAGTGGAACCAAAAGTTGTCCATCTTTTCTATTGTTTTAATAGAATTAGTTTTGACCAGCAGATCATTATCATTGAACCTCATATCATACTACAAAGGAGGTTGTACCCCTTTTCCTGCATGAATTTCTCTTGTTTAAAAAAAACATTACTTAAACCTTTCAACAAAACTTAATAAAATTGTGAGTTATTAATTTGTTGATGCTGCAGATTTTGGTTTTTGAAAAATCTTTGAAACTGTACGAGGGCTACTATACACAAAATAAAAAGCAACAGTCCACAACAAGCAAACAGCTCCTTTTCGATGCATAACTGGATGAGTGTAAATAAGGAAATAATTGAAATTGCAAAACTTTTTTCACATTAAAAGCCACATTGACGTACACGGGTGTCTGTTATTGCATGGTTCCATGGTGTAGCGGGCATCACGTCTGCTTAACACGCAGAAGGTCCTGGGTTCAAACCCCAGTGGAACCATCATTCCCTGTATGTTCCTCACAAACAAAAACCTGCAACAATCATTCGAGTTGCTTCATCTTACATTGTAGAAGGGACAATATTTTACTGCGGTAATCTGCTGTTTGTTGTAGAAGTTACTAAGTTATAAATCTTGGCAAAACACTATGAAGTTGCATGACGTTTTCAAAGATTGTATTCAAGGTTTATTTTAAGAAAATGTTTTAACATAGGTTGACTTAAAAGATGTCTACAGTCATTCTCATACCCTGATTTTGACGTGTATTGACTGTAGGAGCTTCATTATGTCGAAAGGAATTCCAAACTACCTTGCTTTGAAAGCTCCATTGTAAGAACAAAAATGAAGATAACCAGTGAAGTATCTGTGGACTTCCGAATATGGGTACTTTACCAAAGTTGAAAAAGAGGATGTCATAAAGAAGACAGGAACAAGGTGTGTTTGATAAGTTACCTCTGATTGAGCTACGTTGATTCCAATGGGCAGCAGTCACAAGGTCTAATTCACATGTAGGTCCTGGGTACAACCCCAAGTGCAACCAACCAGGACCAATGTTTTCCAGAGGCCAGTCAAGAACTATTGTTTGTTCCAGAAAGCAGTGTTGACGATCAATTCCTTTTCCTTGTCCTCTGGTCATATTGTCAGGCAAGTTGGACAGCCTTATCACTGTCAAATCTGTCTCAATTGTTGTATTCAACTAGAGAAAGTCTTCTACACAACAAAGTGAAATTGTGAGGTAGTAAAATTGTTGATGTTATGGGTTTAAGATTTAGAAAAATCTTTGCAATTGTACAAGAGGTGCAAAACCATTAAGTGAAAGAAAACAGTATGCAGCTGGCAAACCCCTTCGTCTGGAATAACACAACCGGATGATTGAGTAAAATTGAGGAAACTGATCACCGCAAGACTTTCACAGACATGAGAAGTCACACTAAGTAAACAGATGGCATGTGCTGTGAGGTTCCATGGTGTAGCGGGCATCACGTCTGTTTCACACGCAGAAGGTCCTGGGTTCAAGTCCCAGTGGAACCAAAAGTTGTCCATCTTTTCTATTGTTTTAATAGAATTAGTTTTGACCAGCAGATCATTATCATTGAACCTCATATCATACTGCAAAGGAGGTTGTACCCCTTTTCCTGCATGAATTTCTCTTGTTTAAAAAAAGAAACATTACTTAAACCTTTCAACAAAACTTAATAAAATTGTGAGTTATTAATTTGTTGATGCTGCAGATTTTGGTTTTTGAAAAATCTTTGAAACTGTACGAAAGCTACTATACACAAAATAAAAAGCAATAGTCCACAATAAGCAAACACCTTCTTTTCGATACATAACTGGATGAGTGTAAATAAGGAAATAATGGAAACTGCAAAACTTTTTTTCACATTAAAAGCCACATTGACGTACACGGGTGTCTGGTAATGCATGGTTCCATGGTGTAGCGGGCATCACGTCTGCTTCACACGCAGAAGGTCCTGGGTTCAAACCCCAGTGGAACCATCATTCCCTGTATGTTCCTCACAAACAAAAACTTGCAACAATCATTCAAGTTGCTTCATCTTACATTGTAGAAGGGACAATATTTTAATGCGGTAATCTGCTGTTTGTTGTAGAAGTTACTAAGTTATAAATCTTGGCAAAACACTATGAAGTTGCATGACGTTTTCAAAGATTGTATTCAAGGTTTACTTTAAGAAAATGTTTTAACATAGGTTGACTTAAAAGATGTCTACAGTCATTCTCAGACCCTGATTTTGACTTGTATTGACTGTAGGAGCTTCATTATGTCGAAAGGAATTCCAAACTACCTTGCTTTGAAAGCTCCATTGTAAGAACAAAAATGAAGATAACCAGTGAAGTATCTGTGGTCTTCCGAATATAGGTACTTTACCAAAGTTGAAAAAGAGGATGTCATAAAGAAGACAGGAACAAGGTGTGTTTGATAAGTTACCTCTGATTGAGCTACGTTGATTCCAATGGGCAGCAGTCACAAGGTCTAATTCACATGTAGGTCCTGGGTACAACCCCAAGTGCAACCAACCAGGACCAATGTTTTCCAGAGGCCAGTCAAGAACTATTGTTTGTTCCAGAAAGCAGTGTTGACGATCAATTCCTTTTCCTTGTCCTCTGGTCATATTGTCAGGCAAGTTGGACAGCCTTATCACTGTCAAATCTGTCTCAATTGTTGTATTCAACTAGAGAAAGCCTTCTACACAACAAAGTGAAATTGTGAGGTAGTAAAATTGTTGATGTTATGGGTTTAAGTTTTAGAAAAATCTTTGCAATTGTACAAGAGGTGCAAAACCATTAAGTGAAAGAAAACAGTATGCAGCTGGCAAACCCCTTCGTCTGGAATAACACAACCGGATGATTGACTAAAATTGAGGAAACTGATCACCGCAAGACTTTCACAGACATGAGAAGTCACACTAAGTAAACAGATGGCATGTGCTGTGAGGTTCCATGGTGTAGCGGGCATCACGTCTGTTTCACACGCAGAAGGTCCTGGGTTCAAGTCCCAGTGGAACCAAAAGTTGTCCATCTTTTCTATTGTTTTAATAGAATAAGTTTTGACCAGCAGATCATTATCATTGAACCTCATATCATACAGCAAAGGAGGTTGTACCCCTTTTCCTGCATGAATTTCTCTTGTTTAAAAAAAGAAACATTACTTAAACCTTTCAACAAAACTTAATAAAATTGTGAGTTATTAATTTGTTGATGCTGCAGATTTTGGTTTTTGAAAAATCTTTGAAACTGTACGAGGGCTACTATACACAAAATAAAAAGCAACAGTCCACAACAAGCAAACAGCTCCTTTTCGATGCATAACTGGATGAGTGTAAATAAGGAAATAATTGAAATTGCAAAACTTTTTTCACATTAAAAGCCACATTGACGTACACGGGTGTCTGTTATTGCATGGTTCCATGGTGTAGCGGGCATCACGTCTGCTTAACACGCAGAAGGTCCTGGGTTCAAACCCCAGTGGAACCATCATTCCCTGTATGTTCCTCACAAACAAAAACCTGCAACAATCATTCGAGTTGCTTCATCTTACATTGTAGAAGGGACAATATTTTACTGTGGTAATCTGCTGTTTGTTGTAGAAGTTACTAAGTTATAAATCTTGGCAAAACACTATGAAGTTGCATGACGTTTTCAAAGATTGTATTCAAGGTTTACTTTAAGAAAATGTTTTAACATAGGTTGACTTAAAAGATGTCTACAGTCATTCTCATACCCTGATTTTGACGTGTATTGACTGTAGGAGCTTCATTATGTCGAAAGGAATTCCAAACTACCTTGCTTTGAAAGCTCCATTGTAAGAACAAAAATGAAGATAACCAGTGAAGTATCTGTGGACTTCCGAATATGGGTACTTTACCAAAGTTGAAAAAGAGGATGTCATAAAGAAGACAGGAACAAGGTGTGTTTGATAAGTTACCTCTGATTGAGCTACGTTGATTCCAATGGGCAGCAGTCACAAGGTCTAATTCACATGTAGGTCCTGGGTACAACCCCAAGTGCAACCAACCAGGACCAATGTTTTCCAGAGGCCAGTCAAGAACTATTGTTTGTTCCAGAAAGCAGTGTTGACGATCAATTCCTTTTCCTTGTCCTCTGGTCATATTGTCAGGCAAGTTGGACAGCCTTATCACTGTCAAATCTGTCTCAATTGTTGTATTCAACTAGAGAAAGTCTTCTACACAACAAAGTGAAATTGTGAGGTAGTAAAATTGTTGATGTTATGGGTTTAAGATTTAGAAAAATCTTTGCAATTGTACAAGAGGTGCAAAACCATTAAGTGAAAGAAAACAGTATGCAGCTGGCAAACCCCTTCGTCTGGAATAACACAACCGGATGATTGAGTAAAATTGAGGAAACTGATCACCGCAAGACTTTCACAGACATGAGAAGTCACACTAAGTAAACAGATGGCATGTGCTGTGAGGTTCCATGGTGTAGCGGGCATCACGTCTGCTTCACACGCAGAAGGTCCTGGGTTCAAGTCCCAGTGGAACCAAAAGTTGTCCATCTTTTCTATTGTTTTAATAGAATTAGTTTTGACCAGCAGATCATTATCATTGAACCTCATATCATACTACAAAGGAGGTTGTACCCCTTTTCCTGCAGGAATTTCTCTTGTTTAAAAAAAACATTACTTAAACCTTTCAACAAAACTTAATAAAATTGTGAGTTATTAATTTGTTGATGCTGCAGATTTTGGTTTTTGAAAAATCTTTGAAACTGTACGAGGGCTACTATACACAAAATAAAAAGCAACAGTCCACAACAAGCAAACAGCTCCTTTTCGATGCATAACTGGATGAGTGTAAATAAGGAAATAATTGAAATTGCAAAACTTTTTTCACATTAAAAGCCACATTGACGTACACGGGTGTCTGTTATTGCATGGTTCCATGGTGTAGCGGGCATCACGTCTGCTTAACACGCAGAAGGTCCTGGGTTCAAACCCCAGTGGAACCATCATTCCCTGTATGTTCCTCACAAACAAAAACCTGCAACAATCATTCGAGTTGCTTCATCTTACATTGTAGAAGGGACAATATTTTACTGTGGTAATCTGCTGTTTGTTGTAGAAGTTACTAAGTTATAAATCTTGGCAAAACACTATGAAGTTGCATGACGTTTTCAAAGATTGTATTCAAGGTTTACTTTAAGAAAATGTTTTAACATAGGTTGACTTAAAAGATGTCTACAGTCATTCTCATACCCTGATTTTGACGTGT
>JBBPBX010030708.1:0-17076 GCA_038048925.1 Garcialebias charrua
TGTTGCGGGAGTTTCAGAGACATTGAGACGTTTATTTTCTAAACACAACGTCCCAGTGGCTTTTAAACCCCAAAATACATTACGGCAAAGACTGGTTCATCCCAAAGATCCAGTCCCCCGGCACAAACAGAGTAATATTGTGTATGCTGTTCAGTGTCAGGAGGGCTGTGATCAGTCTTACATCGGGGAAACTAAACAGCCACTGGCCAAAAGGATGGCCCAGCACAGAAGATCAACATCATCAGGTCAGGACTCTGCAGTCTACACTCATCTCCAGGCCAGCGGTCACTCTTTCAGGGATGAAGATGTTCACATCCTTGATAGAGAGGAACAATGGTTTGAGAGAGGAGTAAAGGAGGCCATCTTTGTGAAAAGAAACCGTCCATCATTAAACAGAGGTGGAGGCCTCCGGGTTCAACTGTCCCCCACTTACAATGCTGTTATTGCTAGTATCACTCAGCCCTCTGTGAATAGCAAACAACCATCAGGGTGCTAACGATCCATCGTTAGGCTGATGGTCCTCCTTGATCATGTGAGAAGCTGGTTTCGGCTGTCATCAACCAACTGGTTGATCCACTGTGAGAGGGTGCTATTTATAAGACTGAGCTAAATACAGCATCTCAGACTGAGGAAGTCTTTCGGACAAAAGACGAAACGTTTCTACTTTTTTGTTTTGTTTTGTTTTTTGAATGTCCAGAGGACCAGACTTAGCTTTTCTACCTGGATTATTGAGCATGCATCAGGGTAACACCAATACTGTTTATAGTGGGGGTGGTGTGCTGCTCGCCAATCTTTGGTGCTGAAGTCATCAAGGTGGTTAAAAAGCTCCTCGGTGGCAGGGCCCCGGGGGTAGATGAGATTCACCCGGAGTTCCTTAGGGCTCTGGATGATGTTGGGTTGAGTTGGCTTACATGACTGTAATATTGCTGCGTGGACATTGGGTGCAGTTCCCCTGGATTGGCAGGGGAACTGCCAATATTCAAAAAGAGGGACCGTAGCGTGTGTTCCAACTACAGAGGGATCACACTCTAAAGTCTCCCTGGTAAGGCCTATTCGGGGGTTCTGGAGAGGAGGGTATGGGGTACCAGGCCCTTTGATACGGGCTGTTAGGTCCCTGTGCGACCGGTGTCAAAGCTTGGTCTGCAGTAAGTCAGGCTCATTCCCAGTGAGAGTTGGACTCCGCCAAGGTTGCCCTTTGTCTCCAATTCTGTTCATAACTTTTATGGACATAATTTCTAGGTGCAGCCAAGGTGTTGAGAGGATCCGTTTTGGTAGGATTGTTGCTCTGTTTTTTGCAGATGATGTGGTCCTATTGGCTTCATCAGGTTGTGATCTACAGTTTTCACTGCAGCGGTTTGCAGCCGAGTGTGACTCGGCCAGGATGAGGATCAAGTCCTTCAAATCCGAGGCCATGAGCCAGAAAAGGGTAAAGTGCCCTCTCCAGGCCGGGGAGGAGGTCCTGCCCCAAGTGGAGGAGTTTAAGCATCTTGAGGTCTGGTTCACGTATGAGGGAATAATGGAGCGGGAGATTGATAGGTGGATAGGTGCAGCATCAGCAGTGAAGCGAGCGCTGTACCAGTCTGTCATGGTGAAGAGAAAGCTGAGTCAAAAGGTGAAACAATAAATTTACCGGTCAATCTACATTCCTACTCTCCCTCATCTATAGTCATGAGCTTTGGGTTGTGACTAAAATAACAAGATTTCGGATACAAGCGGCCAAAATGCGTTTTCTCCGCAGGGTGTCTGGGCTCTTCCTTAGAGATAGTAGAGCCGCTGCTTTGAGAGGAGCCAGCTAGGGTGGCTCGGGCATCTGGTTAGGATGCCTCTTGGATGCACCCTGGTGAGGTGTTCCGGGCACGTCCCACCGGGAGGAGACCCAGAGGAGGACCCAGGACACGCTGGAGGGACTATGTTTCTCGGCTGGCCTGGGAACGCCTTGGGATTCCCCCAGAGGAGCTGCTCCATGTGGCTGGGGAGAGGGAAGTCTGGGCCTCCTTACTTAGGCTGCTACCCCCGCGACCTGACCCCAGATAAGCAGAAGAAAATGGATGGATGGATGGATGGATGGAAAAAACACAACATGTTAGATGACAGTGGGAACAGAAAATATCCTGAAACTTAAATGTATCATAATGTGCATTTTATTCAGAGAGTTCCAACTGGACAGTGAGGAAGGTTTTCAGAAACTTTACTGACACATTAAATACCTGGAGAGAAAAAACACAAAACAGATGTGGGGAAAAAACCCCAGCTGTGGTGTCTTCTGTCCTCAAGGTGGCAGGAGTTCCCCTCTCTCATTTGTGACCAAAGACTGAATGACCTGTTGTCGTCAAACCTCCTGAAATCTGAATCATCAGGTGCTTTTTCTTTCTTTTTCTTCTTCGTCTTTCTGCAGCTCCCTTCTTCAGGGGTCACCACAGCGAACTATCTCACACAAAGACTTGGCAATTATTTTTACACCGGATGTTCTTTCTGACGCAACCACAGACCACCAAGCTACCACAGCCCTCTGTGTGGAGCAGGGAGCTGCCATCTACGGTGCTCAGGGGAACAGATGGTGGGGGTTAAGGGTCTTGCTCTAGGGCCCAGTGTGGGGCAAATAAGGGTGGAGGTAGGAGTGAGTGCTCCACCTTTCCCACATATATTTTTTACGTTTTTGGTCCAGGGGTTAACCGGCGACCTTCTGATCACAGGCCCATCTTCTTTAACCTCTGAGTCTGCACCACCACAGGTATGAACAGACTAACAAAGGCCAATTACCGGTAAATGTGTTCAGGCTGCATTAAACGAGGCTTAATTTGACTAAGACTAAATGTTGAACTCTATATTTGTAATGTGTAGAGTTAAACATTTAGTATATTAAACATTTTCTACATTTAAGAACGTTTAAACCTTTTACTGATAAACAATCATATCAGAAATAGGTTTTAAATGTACTAGTTTAAAACATTCAAAATAGTCAAACATGTACATGTATAGCAAAACTATCCCTTATGAAAAGACTGAACAGAAACAATGCCGTTATCATGTCAGCAGCCTCTGCTGGTCACCTCCAATTTATTGCCTTATTGAATCAGTGATTCAAAACAAAACTAAAAAATCTTAACGTAGAAAAATATACATTTTAGAATAACGTCCAAATAAATATTTATTTACATGATGTAGACATGATGTAAATCATTTACATGATGACCTTGCATGAGCATGTAAATTCAACTTTCATTTTCCCCATTACTATAGCTGACATTACATTAAACTCTGACATCATCATCAGCACAAACAATATTAATATAAACTAGAAAACAATTGCCTTGTGTGACAAATATTTTATGCTTCAATGCCATTGCATTGACGTTCAGCAGCACAGCAAAGTGTGTGTTACGGAAGCATGTCAGGATTATTTTTTACTATTGTTCCTTGCTATCATTCAGCCATCACTGTTAAAAGTTAAAATGTAAGCATTAATCGAAAGTTGTCTGTGCAGCTTCATGCAAGACTCTTCTGCTGACTGTTGTATTGATATTCTTACAACACTTGGTGGTGCACTAACCAAGACAATCAAGAATGCTTTGCACAGTCAGAGGTGTCTGCTGCAGGGAGTAAAAAAAAGGCCTCTTTCATGTCATAACTGAAATTAAATTGTACTTATGGTGAAGTTAAAAATGCATAATGCTTCAATTCAAGTCACATATTTTACTGCAATAAGATAAATATGCTGCATCTGTCATATAGCTGAGCTTGGTCTAGTCTGCATTTCGTTTAGATTTGCAGTTTTATATTTTAAACATGACATACAGTATACATATCAAGTTTTGATCTTTTTAATTTAATTTAATTTTTCTTAAAAAACAGAAATCTCAGCTGCCACACCAATCAGCCAAAACATTAGTACATTAACAGATATAGCAGCGCTGCTCATCTTGTTACTGTTCATTGTGCTGCTGGGAACATTTTAGCTCCCAACAACTACTGGTATGTCCTACAGCAGCCATCAAATGCTGGATATCAGCGGACTAACAAAAACAATAAAAACTCCTTGAAGGGTGCAACACAACTCAAAAGTTTGAGATGCTCACCAAGTCTCCACTAATAAGACAAATCTCAGTCCCAGTATCCAACACTACATGGCACCTTTAAATGTTCCGTGTAACCCAGCAGGTCCAACCTCTGATTGGAACGACACAAGCGCTCATAAAGTTATGGCTGATCATGCATGTAGCACCACAATCACTCAGACACCTCACTGACTTCCATTCACGTCGTCCAGTGTTCTTTTGTCTTTATTCCAGTTCTAACCCTCAGAATCAACTTCATCAATTTTATAACAAATTAAGAATCAAGTTAATTTTACATTAGAAAATAGCCATTCATCTATTCTATGCCCTCATGATGCTTTTTTTTTTTAAAGCACACATGCCATTTATATACAAACCGGATTCCAAAAAAGGGACACTAAACAAATTGTGAATAAAAACTGAATGCAATGATGTGGAGATGGCAAATGTCAATATTTTATTCGTAATAGAACATAGATGACAGATCAAAAGTTTAATCTGAGTAAATGTAACATTTTAAAGGAAAAATATGTTGATTCAAAATTTCACAGTGTCAACAAATCCCAAAAAAGTTGGGACAAGTAGCAATAAGTGGCTGGAAAAAGGAAATTGAGCATATAACGAACAGCTGGAAGACCAATTAACACTAATTAGGTCAATTGACAACATGATTGGGTATAAAAAGAGCTTCTCAGAGTGTCAGTGTCTCTCAGAAGCCAAGATGGTAAGAGGATCACCAATTCCACAATTTTTGCACAGAAAGATAAACGTCACTGCACCTCAAACAGGAATGCCACTGTCAAGGAAATAACAGAATGGGCTCAGGAATACTTCCAGAAAGCATTGTCAGTGAACACAATCCACCGTTGCCAGCTGAAACTCTACAGTGCAAAGAGGGAGCCATTTCTAATGCCTGGTCCCCACCAAACTTGTCAGAACGCTCCTGCCGCCCCCTTTTGGCCGCTTGTCACTGATGCCGGGGTCCCACTGGGACTCGTCTGATGACGTGCACTAGGGGGAAGCAGAGGGGAGGGGGTCTAGCTTGTTTTCCGGGTCAGTTGTTTACTGCAGCTCCGACTACTGCAGCTCCGACAGTCTTTGGTGAGATTAAAACGTTTTTTTATGTTTGGGGTGATCAAACGCTGGAGTGGACAGCTGTAACTGGTTAAAATGCCACGTTTCTTACCGGAGTTTGGTTCCAATTCATGGAGGCTCGTTGGGTAAGTTTAAAAAGTAAAAAAAAAAGTCCCGTTGTCGTTGTGTCATCACATAGCAGAGGCTCTCCCGACTGTTTGCTGGACGCGTCGAGCCACCAGAGATCGAATTTTATGGCGTTGGCGGCTCGACGCGTAGGTTGCTTTGGACGCGCGCGTGCGTGGAAAGGAACTGCAGCGTGCCGTCGCGCCGCTTCAATCACTAAAAACGCGCCGCTTCACGGTTCGCCGCGACTCCACGCGTCTCCCCATAGACTTTGAATGTAAACCGGCCGCTTCAGCCGCCCGACACCGGTGCAGTGGGTACCCAGCATTAGGCACACTTAAAGGTATTGTGACATGATTTTGTAAATTTGAATATTTGTCAGAACATATATATCTTATATCATTGAGCTCTGGTCGTTTTTGCATAATAAATTATAAATATATTAAAATTTCATTCCAATTTATGGTAATTTTTTACCATAAATTCTCTGGGACACGCCCCGTGAATTAATGCAAATCTTCATGTGACGTACACGTGGGCACTGGGCATAAGGCGGAGCCTGGCTTGCCCCTTTGTTTGGTGAAAGATCGACTCTTTTTTTTTGGTGTAACTTGAAAAATGCTGTCACGTTGTAGCGCATTTGGGTGTTCTAATATCAGCAGTGAACAAGTGAGCCTTCACAAATTCCCAAAAGATGAGAAACTTTGCCTAGAATGGAAGTACAGAGAACTTGTGACCGATGGGTTCCAACTGAGAGTCCTATGTCTGCAGCGACCATCTTACTGCCTATCAGGTACGAGCTGTTGTTTGTTTTTATTTGGGGAGAGTCTATTAATGAGAGTTTTGGATGATTTACTGTTTAAAAAAGATATATGTCAGACGTGAGGTCTATCTGCCGACATCTGCTTGCTAACAGACATTAGCATAGCTCCCGAGTCAACACGGGTGCTATTTAGGTATTTTTAAATTATGTCGGCGCAATCAGGTACGATCTGTTGTTTGTTTTTATTTGGGGAGAGTCTATTAATGAGAGTTTTGGATGATTTACTGTTTAAAAAAGATATATGTCAGACGTGAGGTCTATCTGCCGACATCTGCTTGCTAACAGACATTAGCATAGCTCCCGAGTCAACACGGGTGCTATTTAGGTATTTTTAAATTATGTCGGCGCAATCAGGTACGATCTGTTGTTTGTTTTTATTTGGGGAGAGTCTATTAATGAGAGTTTTGGATGATTTACTGTTTAAAAAAGATATATGTCAGACGTGAGGTCTATCTGCCGACATCTGCTTGCTAACAGACATTAGCATAGCTCCCGAGTCAACACGGGTGCTATTTAGGTATTTTTAAATTATGTCGGCGCAATCAGGTACGATCTGTTGTTTGTTTTTATTTGGGGAGAGTCTATTAATGAGAGTTTTGGATGATTTACTGTTTAAAAAAGATATATGTCAGACGTGAGGTCTATCTGCCGACATCTGCTTGCTAACAGACATTAGCATAGCTCCCGAGTCAACACGGGTGCTATTTAGGTATTTTTAAATTATGTCGGCGCAATCAGGTACGATCTGTTGTTTGTTTTTATTTGGGGAGAGTCTATTAATGAGAGTTTTGGATGATTTACTGTCTTAAAATGATAGATCTCAAACGCAATCGGACATGCTCAAAGCCACGAAGCTCCCTGCACGTTTTTTAAAAGCTGAATCGTAAAAGTTAATAAGTTTTCCATTAATAGAGTGTTATGTCTTAAGGAGCAGAGGAGGCTCGGACCATTTTTACGTATTTCTTTATTGAAGTAAGGAAACCGAGAGAGGACAAAAAGAGCGTGAGTGCTTGCGCATCTCACTGAACTTGGACTGTACCAACTCCAGAAAACCATGGGGGTAAATACACCACATCATCCCCTTTTAAAAATGGAGCTAACATCTTGATCTATATCAACTAAAATATACTAAGGTCACTTATTCCAACTTAAGTGCATTTCCCTGTAGAACTGAACAATTTCCCAAAAATGTACTTACTTAATAATCAGACAATATTATTATTATTTTTGCATCTAACTCAGATGTACCCCTTAATGTAACAAGAATAATAATAGAACATAACATGCATAACCGTCATGCCTAGATAAACACAAAGCTATTCAAGATATCGTCTTGGTGTCTTCCGAGGTCGTGTTGAACGCCTCACCACCACTTGGGAATCTGAGGGAACAGGGAGTTGTATCCCAGAGTCCAGAGCACTTTGTTCAGGTGCAACTTTTACATCACTTTGCTCTTGTGCTGGTGTTTCAGGGTCATCTGTATCTGGTTCAACTACAGCTTTTGCACGAAGCTGATCCCCATGTCGCCTGTGCACAGTGTCCGAGTAGCGCTCTTTAACTTCATAAGAGACCGGACCAGTTCGTCTTACAACCTGTCCAGGTATCCACTTGTGAGTCCCTCCCCCTGTGTTGCGAAGATACACAGCATCATCCACAGAGAAGGAGCGATCCACAGCTGTGAAGTCATGCTGGGCTTTTTGTCGATACTGTTTTCTCCGAACTGTCTCCTTGGTGTTTGGTTTGATGAAATCCAATCTGGTACGAATGTGTCTGTGTAGGAACAATTCTGCAGGAGACTGACCCGTCGTGCAATTTGGTGTCACACGGTACCGTAGCAGAAACGAAGAAAGTTTGTCATCAACGTTGCCGGGGTGGTGTGCCAGTTTTTTCATGCCCACCTTGAACGTCTGCACATACCTTTCAGCCAACCCGTTTGTGGCAGGATGTCCCGGCGCACTTGTTGTGTGCAAAATGCCATTTTGTGTCACAAACGTTTGGAACTCCGCAGAAGTGAAAGTGGTAGCATTGTCTGTGACTATTTGCTCAGGAAGTCCATATGAAGCAAACAGTCTCTTTAGCCTTGTCACTGTGGCCTGTGTTGTAATGTGTGGCATACGAAACACCTCCAACCACTTTGAATATGAGTCGACCACAATCATGAACATGTTACCAAGGAAAGGTCCAGCAAAGTCTATATGTAGTCTTTTCCAGGATTCACCCGGAAACTCCCAGGGATGCAGTGGAACCTGCTGCGGCATCTTCTGTTCCAGCTGACATGTGTCACATGTTTTGCAGACCTGTTCCAGGTCATGATCCAGATTCGGCCACCAGACATATTTGCGAGCTAAAGCCTTGGATTTTACCATTCCTTGATGACCAGAGTGGATCTCATTTAACACAGCCTTTCTCATTTTTGAGGGAATAATCACTCTGGTTCCCCATAAAACACAACCCATCTCAGTTGAAAGCTCATTTCTTTTGTTGTGATAAGCCTTTAAACTCTCATCTATGATAGTAGGCCAACCTTCCATGACATACTGGTAGACCCTTGACAAGTCCATGTCTGTACGTGTGGCCCGGGCGACCTGGGTCGCATTCAGTGGAGCTCCTTCCAAATGTTCAGTTAGCAGTGAATGTACTGCTGCTGAGCTTGATGCTGTTCCAGTGTCGCTTGTTTCTGGCAGGGGGCAACGAGAGAGCCCATCTGCATTGTTGTGTTCAGCTGATTTCTTGAAAACAATGTGGTAATCATATGCTGACAATATGATAGCCCACCTTTGAATGCGTGCTGCAGCCAAGGTAGGTAGGTTCTTGTGCTCACCAAAGAGCGTCACCAGGGGGCGATGGTCTGTTGCTAAAATGAAATGCCTCCCCCATAAGTACTGATGAAACTTTTTTACTCCATAAATCAGTCCCAGAGCTTCTTTCTCTATTTGAGAGTACTTTTTTTCTGCTGGGGACAGCGTTCGGGAGGCGTATGCAATCGGTCTCTCCTCCCCGCTTGGCATTGTGTGTTGTATGACTGCACCGATGCCATATGCAGAAGCATCACATGCCAAAGTGAGTGGCAAGTTGGAGTCATAGTGTGCCAGGACTCGATCACTCGTCAGCAGACCTTTGCACCTGTTGAACGCTGTCTGCTCTGGTTCAGTCCATCTCCACGTCACACTGTCTTTCAGTAACTTATAAAGTGGAGCTAGGGCCGTGCTTTGCATTGGCACAAATCTTCCATAGTAGTTAAAAAGTCCCAGGAATGCTTGAAGTTCCTTCACATTTGTAGGGGCGGGAGCATCTTGTATCGCCCTCACCTTTTCTTCTGAAGGGTGGACTCCATGTTCATCCAGGACATGTCCCAGATATTCAATTTGTGGCTTGTTAAATTCACACTTTGAACGCTTCACTCGCAGGCCATTTTCCTGAAGGCGTCGCAGAACCTTTTCCAGGTTGCAGAGATGTTCTGCTTTTGAGCGACCAGTGATGAGCAAGTCATCCAGGTAGACCACCACTGGTAACCCCTTCATTATGTTTTCCATAATGCGTTGAAAAATAGATGGAGCTGAGCTGACTCCAAAAGGAAGCCTGTTGTAAACAAACAGTCCTTTATGAGTATTGATAGTTGTGTACTTCTTAGAATCCTCCTCCAACAGCACTTGCTGATAGGCTGCTGCCAGATCTATCTTCGAGAAGTACTTTCCCCCACTGAGTGTCGCCAGAAGTTCCTCCAAACGTGGAAGAGGGTATGTGTCGGCTTCAAGGGCTTGGTTCACCGACACTTTGTAATCCCCACATAAGCGGATGGAAGCATCCCTCTTTAGCACCGGCACTATCGGTGCTGCCCACTCGCTGTGTCTCACAGGTGTAATGATGTTACATTGTTCCAGTCTTTCAAGTTCTTTTTCCACCCTTTCCTTCATCGCGAATGGGAGGGGCCTGTGTTTACAAAATTTAGGCGGCACCTCAGGTTTGACCACGATGGTAGCTTTAAAGGTATTGTGACATGATTTTGTAAATTTGAATATTTGTCAGAACATATATATCTTATATCATTGAGCTCTGGTCGTTTTTGCATAATAAATTATAAATATATTAAATTTTTATTCTAAATTATGCTAATTTTTTCTCTGGTACTTGCTGGGATACGCCCCTAAAATTCCGCGCATTCCCGCAATACGTCATCAGTGTGACGTGACACATCAGTGTGACGTGACAACGGGCAGAAGGCAGAGCCTTGCCCGTTTGTTAAGTGTGTTAACTGCTTGCCATACAGATTCATTTCCTGAAGGATCGCCTCTTTTATTTGTGTAACTTGAAAAATGCCGTCACGTTGTAGTGCATTTGTGTGTTCTAATATCAGCAGTGAACAAGTGAGCCTTCACAAATTTCCAAAAGATGACAAACTTTGTCAAGAATGGACCAGACAAGGACCGGTGGGTTCCAGGAGTCCTATGTCTGCAGCGACCATTTCACTGCCGATTGTTTTCAGCACCTGGTATAAAAGAATCTTTAGGATTACCAGTAAGATTCAGAAGACTTTTAAAACCGGATGCTATTCCTACTATTTTTAAAAGAAAATCTACAGAAGAAAGTCCCACAGGAGCTACCATGTCGAAACAACGCAGGGACCATCGGAAGACTGTCCAGGAGATGAGTAAGTCTTTGTGTAAACATAATCGGAGGTGTGTAGTGTTTTAGATTATAAACTATTTATTTTACGTGAGTTCATGTTGTTTTACTTTATACACTTTGAGTGTATAAAGCCAATTATCACGGCAGATTATGTTTGTTCGCTGCTAACAAGCTAGCCGAATCAGATAGCTAACACAATAGCCGCGATACAGGCCACGTTGCTATGTATGTATTTTTAAATTATGTCTGCGCCATCAGGTAACATCTCTCGTTTCTTTCTATTCGGGGAGGGTTTATTAATGAGAGTTTTGGATGATTTACTGTCTTAAAATGATATATCGCTGACGTGACCGGTAATAAGCCGAGATAGCAGCTAACAAACATTAGCCGAGAGCTCGGAGCAAACACGTTGCTAATGATGTATTTTTAAATTATGTCTGCGCCATCAGGTAACATCTCTCGTTTCTTTCTATTCGGGGAGGGATATTAATGAGAGTTTTGGATGATTTACTGTCTTAAAATGATATATCGCTGACGTGACCGGTAATAAGCCGAGATAGCAGCTAACAAACATTAGCCGGGAGCTCGGAGCAAACACGTTGCTAATGATGTATTTTTAAATTATGTCTGCGCCATCAGGTAACATCTCTCGTTTCTTTCTATTCGGGGAGGGATATTAATGAGAGTTTTGGATGATTTACTGTCTTAAAATGATATATCGCTGACGTGACCGGTAATAAGCCGAGATAGCAGCTAACAAACATTAGCCGAGAGCTCGGAGCAAACACGTTGCTAATGATGTATTTTTAAATTATGTCTGCGCCATCAGGTAACATCTCTCGTTTCTTTCTATTCGGGGAGGGATATTAATGAGAGTTTTGGATGATTTACTGTCTTAAAATGATATATCGCTGACGTGACCGGTAATAAGCCGAGATAGCAGCTAACAAACATTAGCCGAGAGCCCGGAGCAAACACGTTGCTAATGATGTATTTTTAAATTATGTCTGCGCCATCAGGTAACATCTCTCGTTTCTTTCTATTCGGGGAGGGATATTAATGAGAGTTTTGGATGATTTACTGTCTTAAAATGATATATCTCAGACGTGACCGGTGTCAGGGACTCTTGTTAGCCAAGATAGCTTCTAAAAAAAATTAGCCGAGAGCCCGGAGCAAACACGTTGCTATGTATGCATTTTTAAATTATGTCTGCGCCATCAGGTAACATCTGTAATTTTTTTATTCAGGGAGTGTTTATTAATGAGAGTTTTGGAAGATTTACTGTCTCAAAATGATATCTCAGACGCGATAGGACATGCTCCGCCATTATTATTTAAATGCACGTTGGAGCGTGCCTTCCCGTTGTCACGTCAAGATGACATTTTGCGGAAATGCGCAGATTTTTAGGGGCGTATCCCAGAGAAAAAAACTACCATAACTTGGAATAAAAATTTAATATATTTATAATTTATTATGCAAAAACGACCAGAGCTCAATGATATAAGATATATATGTTCTGACAAATATTCAAATTTACAAAATCATGTCACAATACCTTTAATGTCTTTCAATGTGCCCAACTCGTTTTTGAATACATCACTGTAAACATCCAAAAGCGTATCGAGCGATGTGTGTTGTAACTCGCCCATGTACTTAATCTGCTGCCAGTTAAGCCGGAGTTTTGTCAACCAGTTCCTTCCACATAGTGAAGCACCATGTCCTTTAACAACCAACAGTGGCAAATCTATGACTTGGCCTTCATACTCCACTTTTGCTACAAACTGTCCCAAAACACCAATACACCCACCATTGTAAGCTTTGAGTTTCACTTTAGCTGGCTGCAAGGGCAGGTGAGAGAACTTCTTTAAGTATGTAGGATGTGAAATGACACTCTTTGCTGCTCCTGTGTCAATTTCCATTTCTAAATCAACATTGTCAATTGCAAATGTTGCTTTATATCGTTCCTCATCCTCAGTATTAACAGTCAAAATGGCTAACTCCTCTTCGGGGTCTGCCTCAGCTGTCACATACTTTGTCTCTCTGCTGCTCCTGTTTGGCACAGTTTTTTCATGACTCTTTTGTACTTTAGCCCGACATGCTTTCTTTATGTGTCCAATCTTTCCACAATTATGACATTTAGTCTCTTTGAAATGACATTCATTTGCATTGTGATTTTTTCCTTTGCATCTGTAGCACATATTTGTTTTTATTGGCCTCACCTTGTGAATGTTTGCCTCACTAGCCCATTCACCTCCAGCGCCTCTCAGCTCTCGAGTGTCTCTGTCTGCAGTCTCCATGTTGAGTGCAATTTCCAAAGCTTTTGCAAAGGTCAGCCGGTCCTCTGAAAGTAACCTCCTCTGGCACGCTTCGTTTTTTATTCCACTTACGAACCGATCCCTCAGTGCAGAATCCAGCGACGCACCAAAATCACAGTTAGCTGCTTGTTGTTTGAGCTCTGCGACATACTGGGCGACAGTCTGACTCGCCTTCTGGTTGCATCTATTAAAACGGAAACGTTCAGCAACTAATAAGGGCTTGGGTTCATAGTGTTCTTTCAAAATGTTCACAATTTCGCCAAAAGTCTTGTCTTTTGGTTTTTCAGGCTGTACCAAGTTTCGTAAAAGTCCGTATGCTTGAGCACCCATTACACTTAGCAACACCGCCACGTGCTTTTCTTCGTCAATGTCGTTAGCTTCCAGGTACTGCTCTAGCCGCTCGATATAAGCTGTCCACGGCTCAGCCTCTGGTCTGAAGTCATCTATTTTGCCAACTTGAGCCATTGTACTCACTAGTACTGACACTTGACGTCGTCTCTCCCCAAAAAGAAGAAGGAAAAATATATCCTCGTCGCCAGTTGTTATGTCTTAAAGAGCAGAGGAGGCTCGGACCATTTTTACGTATTTCTTTATTGAAGTAAGGAAACCGAGAGAGGACAAAAAGAGCGTGAGTGCTTGCGCATCTCACTGAACTTGGACTGTACCAACTCCAGAAAACCATGGGGGTAAATACACCACATAGAGTATACAATAAAATGATTTGAGCAAGATTAAAACTTCTACTGCTTATATTGACCTTCCAAAACTGAAGACAAATCGCTTAGATCAACACTAGAAATGCTGCACTCGTCTGAGTCGACATGCTCCGCCATTATTAATTACATGCGCGTTGAGCAGCGGCTCCCCACGTGTACGTCAAATGACGGTTTTGCGGAATGCACGGAATTTTAGGGGCGTGTCCCAGAGAAATGACTATCATAACTTGGAATGAAATTTTAATATATTTATAATTTATTATGCAAAAACGACCAGAGCTCAATGATATAAGATATATATGTTCTGACAAATATTCAAATTTACAAAATCATGTCACAATCCCTTTAAAGTCCTTTATTTTTCTCAAAAATCAACAGTGAGCCTTATAATCCGGTGTACCTTATGTATTAATTCTGGTTGTGCTTACAGACCTCCAACTGATTTTATGTGGTTATTGTGAATGAGATGAATAAAGTTTGACGTATCTGACAGTTTTGTTTTGCTTAATGCACCTTATAGTCCCAAAAATACAGTAACCAATGTCCAGTTTCTGTTCTTTATGCTGACATCCTGTCCATGGTAAAGAAGAAGCGTAAAACTTTCCTTTTCAGTAAATCCTATAGCCAGGGTCGGGTCTCCTGACCTGAGCTGTCCTTTATTTATGTTGTGCAAGCTTAGACTTCCTTTATTTGTGTTGCTGCAAGCTTAGACTTACCACATTTCCTCACTCTGTTGCTGTTTTAGCCTCTCTACGCCCGGTGTTTGCATTAACTTGTGCTTTTGGTGCGTCTTTGTTTCATTTCTTTCCTCTAAAATGAACTTTTTAAGAACCAAATGGCTCACAAGTCTGAGTTAAAACATCTGAAAATCCAATTGAAAGGATCAAAATAAGTGGGAAAAAGCAGCTTTTGACCACTTTAAAAGAGCACAATGAAGTCTGAACGTGAACTATAGAGAAATTAGGATACCATTTCACAATAAGGCTCCCCTTATACATGGCTAATAAATAGTTTATAGATACGTTATTAATTCCTCTATAAACACTTTATAAATCATTAATAACTGCTTATTATGCATTAATTAAGGGTAACAGAGAGACAAAACTGACCAGTTTCTTGCCACATAGTGAGCCAAATCTGTTCACCTATATATTTCATCTTGAGTTGCTATATTAAACATTTCAGACTAAGTTACTACTTTGTAAGCACAATAAGCATTTGTAAACCTAATGTTTTTAGCGTATAATATTGTACTTTATCACTGCATTATAAGGATCTACAACTAATATTATATCCTAAAAAAATAGGTTTACAAATATATCTACTGTATAGATGATCAGACTTGGCTCACTATTGGCAAGAAATTGGTCAGTTTAGTCTCTCTGTCACCCTTAATACATAATAAGCAGTTATTAATGATTTATAAAGTGTTTATAGAGGAATTAATAATGTATCTATAAACTATTTATTAGCATCTATAAGGGGAGCCTTATTGTGAAGTGGTACTGAAATTAGGGATGACTCAATATTTTTGCACAATACCTCCCAGGGAACTTTCTCCTCAGGCACAGCAAAGCGTGTGACTTTACAGTCGGGGTAGTGAAACTGACGGGACTTCACGTGGAAGCTGCTTTCTTTCTCTGATGCGTTCTTTAAAGAGCCGGCAGGTTCGTCTGCCCTGGTGAAGGCTGCAGAGAAGAAGGAAAGTGGGAAAGGACAACAGAAGGTGCATCACATGATGTAACCCAAAAGAAGAAGGAGAAAAAACATGTGGATGTAACTGACTGTGTGAATGTGATTCCTCTGCAGGAGCTCCCTGAGACAGAGTGTCCTTGATCCACTGCAGGGCCTTACTGGACTGGACCACCTGAAAAAACAGAACAAACCGAGCCAAATCGTTTTCAGAGCTGCTCAGACAACGATGACGACGTCCAGTCAGATAATAAACATGAATGTAGCCAGAAGTGTGGGTGATAGCATCTCAACTGCAAGATTAAAAATAAAAATCACAACCTGCTCCTCTAGTTTTGCCAGTTTCTTCAGCAGTGCAGCCGAGCTCGTTTCCTTTTCCCTCTCCAGCTGCTCAGCCATGGTGGTGACCCTCAAGAACAAGAGAAATGTGATTAAACTTCACACGCACAATTTAATTAAATAACAGGTTTCAGTTGGACCCATATAATCATCATCTTTAAGTTTTCTCTCATAAATATCGCAAGAATTCACATATTTGATCCAAAATGCAAATAAAATGTTAATAAGTTTCTGATGACATTGAAAGTGACGCAGTATATTTGACAATAGGTTAAAAAAAAATTACTGTACTAAATTATTTCATTTAATCAACAAGAGAAAACAAAGTTTTGCACTTTATCACTATGATTTAATTAAATTAAAAATAAATACTTTTAAGACTTTAAAGCTCTAAAGTGTACTAAAAGATAAGGTCTATTTAATTTGAGTTGATTTGTTACAAATGCTGCATACCTGAGTTTCTCTGCAATAAACAAAAGGATGGCCCAGCTTTGGAGCTCATGCAGGCACAGTGTTGTACAAGTTCAAAATTGATCATTGCTTTCAATGCCAGCTGATTTGTATTGGATCGTTTGATTTATGATCTGCAATGTTTTTATGTTTTTCGTGTTGTACTTCATTGTCTGTGTTGCCTGTTGCGTGTTTGTTTGTCCAGCACTTTGGTGTGGACTTGTTCCTGTTTAAAGTGCTTTATAAATAAAATGGTATGGTATGGTATGGTATGATCAAAACTAGCTCAAAGTTTGGCCTAGTGCCTATAATAAAACTGCTTTCAAACCCAGCGCAGAATGCAGTGGCAGGTCTCCCAACTATCTGCTTGATCAAAATTAATGTTGGTGCTGTCTGACAGCTAAATAATATTTCATAGTCTGTGAGTGTCACTGCACGATCTGTTCTGGGACAACAAAATAAAAGAAAATAAAAATAAAAACATAAATCTGTATCGGGACGACAGGACCGGAAGCACGATCCATACAGTGCGCCGGTACGCAGGGCGCTAGAGTTGTGCGCCCAGAATCTTCCTATCTCTCGTAACAAAAATGACTGCACATGTACAACTTTTAACACATGTACAACTTTTAACACATGTACAACTTTTAACGAGAGTTTATGGGCTGAGATTCTTGTGCCCCCAGGGCGGAACTAGAAATACATCATCAATCAACGTTTTTGAAAGAAACAACTTAACTCATACTTAACTATAAAATATTTATCTTGCACAACTAAAAACATATATACAGGTAGTCCTCGAGTTACGACGGTCTCGAGTTACGACACGCATCTCCATAAAAAAAATAAAAAAATATATA
>JBBPBX010030708.1:18319-35011 GCA_038048925.1 Garcialebias charrua
ACTGTATATATATACAGTATATAGATATAATTTTATTTTGAAAAGCCGAGTTCCGGTTTTACTTCCGGTTTGACGGCAGAAACATCAGAGCTTGACGGAAGCAGTGGAAAAATACTGGGGCAGACCTTAGTAAACTCTGGACCTAGGATGACGGTGGTTTTACGTCAGAATACGGCAGATGGACCAAGCTGGTCCAACTGGTTTGGACGGACCGTGTCCGATCAGAGGTTGCTGCAGTCGGATACATGAGCTGGGAGCTGAACGGCGGTTTATCGTAAACGCAATAGAGAATAAGCAGGATGGACGGAAGAAAACGGCTTCACCAGCTTCCCAGTAAAAAAAATAACTATTTTTTCCTTCATTATGGCTCTCAAATGTATGTGTATTTTGATAATTATGTAGAGTACTGTGTTAGGATAGGCTAAGTGCTTGGTAAAATACAGTACTGTACGTATAAGGTTCAGTATGTACGTATGTTCCGACCAAAGGTGGGCACCGCTAATTAAAAAATTAGTTCCACAATTTCTAAAACGCTTATTAATTTTTTTAGGTCCACAATTTCAAAAGCACAAATGTCTTATGAAAATTAGGGGAAGCTAATCTAATCCGCTATTTATATATTTCTATATTATATATATATATATATATATATATATATATATATATATATATATATATATATATATATATATATATATATATATATATATATATTTATATATAGCCGGCAGCGTTATCAATATTTGCACTACACTGCCAACTGAAAAGTAACAAAAATGATCCTAAAAGGATGAAATTACAAAAATCAAAGGATTTATTTAATACTTTACGTACATATATTCTATTCGGCCACGAAATTAACAAAAAATAGAATGATCTTTTAATCCCTAAAACCACGTTTAAATCTCAAATACACGGGTGTGTCGCCACCGCATTTATACATGAAAGTAACCCAAATACATAAAACTAACGACTCGCTGTCGAATGGTCGACACAAAACGCACAATAAAATACTCCGGCCACATTAATTTGGCTTGAAACAGCTGGGTTCTCTAAGGATTATCCATTAGTAACCCAAAACAACCAACCGGCAGACACAGTTAGCGTCTATAGGTAGTCAACAGATTTAATGAAAAGTAACTAAAATACATGAAAATAACGACTCACCGTCGAATGGTCATCACAAAACACACAATAAAATCATCCGGCCACGTTAATTTGGCTTGAAACAGCGGGGTTCTTTACGGATTTATGAAGACACCGAGCGCAGCCAGCTACAGAATTAGCCCCTGAGTTCAACTATGACCCGGAAGATGGAATAGTCCATTTTTAGTAGGGGGATAAAGAAATCGACCGTTTTTTTAATTGCGTATTTAATGATCGTTTTCATCGTAACTATAATTATTTTTATGTTAAATGTACATTAACAAGCATGAGCAATGTTAGTGATGTAGGTGACTGCACGGGGCGAGGCGGGGCCGGGGCCACTGCTGAAATGGGACCCCCAGGCATTTACCTACATGGTAGAGCCGAGTCTGTTCTCAGCTCTGCCCCCCTCCCCCCTCCAACCCTCCCTCCCCCCTCCAACCCTTCCTCCTCTCTGCTCTTACGGTGGGGAAAAAGGTAAAAAACAAGCAGCATAAGAGCTTGTAAATAAGTTTATTGGTTTTTACTGATAGATAATTAGTTATTAGCGGTACTGCATTTTAAATAAAAATAGCACAAATCCGCTTATGAATTATAAAAGTTAGTCAATTCACAAAAACGCTGACAAAAAGTTTAGGTCCACTGTAAGCGGAATAGCGCTTTAGCGCTCCCTAGCGTTCATCCTCCCACCTTTGGTTCCGACTAACGTCGAAATTCGGGTTACGCCGCCGCGCAGGAACGGAACTCCGTCGTACGTCGAGGACTACCTGTACATATATTTCGAAAAGTTTAAAATTTTTATTTCATTTTTATTTTTTAAGTCTTCAATGTAATTCGGTGAGTGGTTTGAGTGGTGGGGCGGCACCCCAGCACCCTCTATTGACAAGCCACCACTGTCACATTCACATTTTTATTTGATTTCCCTCCATCAGAAAGCAAAAAGAAAAAGAATTAATTATCTTAAGTCTTATTTTGTGCCTGAAACGTGGTTATTTACATTTTCCACTACATTTTTTATTGTGATTACCTTAAAGTCTCACCCATGTAAATTGCACCTACAATGAGCAGAGAGGAAGTTTTAAATGGCAGAAGACCTAAAAGTGTTAAGTTACCTGAAAAAAATTACCAGCATTAATCCTAAACATGTTAATTTAATTTAAATGAGTTTGTGGACAACAATATGAATCCGACAGCTGAGAGGTGAGCTCCCTGCAGGATTTTACTTTTGGGCCGTATCCAGGATGCGTCCCTCCACGCTCTGGCTCAGCTCCTGTTGAGTCGACAGCAGGTATCTGTCCTTCATCAAGGCCTCCCAGGACAGCAGCTCCTCTTCTTCCATCTGAGGAAGCTCATGCTCTGAAAAACAACATTCCATGATTTGTTTCACATTACCACGCGAGAGCAACCGGGACTGAATCACATGGTGTCACCACTTTATGGTTTGCAGCTTTAATCACTTAAATGGAATAAAGGGAAAATAATCACACAATGATTAAAATCTGCATATTAATTCATCAAACATCACCTACCAATGACAACATGACATGCGGGTGCTTAGGGTTTCTGAATGCTGCATGGCAGTCAAGTTTTAACAGTGCTAAAAGTCTTCTTGCACATTTGAAAGTGAAGCCTTACTGAAATCTTTGTGGCTGGTGGGAGGTCTCCGCAGCACAGTGCGCATGATGAAATTGATGAAATAGCAGAGATAACTGAGAATCATGAATGGTATAGGCACCGCCGGCCGACTGTGATACTCCTTAATTAACTCGTATCTTTGAAACTTCCAGATTTTGTCCGTGTTGTCCTGAACCTCCTGGAAAGTGAAGCTGGTCGGACCCAAAAAAAGAGATTGGGAGAGAACGATGCGGTTTATGTTGCAGACTTTAAAACAAGAGCTCACGCACAGAGCGACGCTGAAAACTCACTTGAAGATGGCTATGAGCAGGTTGAGCAGAAGTATGTTGGCAAAGAGCAAGTAAACGCAAAGCATGATGATGGTGAGCCACTCAGGGAAGGCTGGCGTGTGGTTTTCATTCAGTATGGGACATTTGGGCTTCAGAGGATCTGTCCCGTTCATGTTGCACGTTGTTATGTCAAACTCAGTATCTGTAAATGACAAAAGACTGAAACTAGAATGGATGCATTGCACATGTGCATCTAAAATAATACAAGACTCAATGTTCCAGCCAGGAGGAGAACTTTATAGTTTTCCCACTCACAATCTATGTTGGTAGGAAAATTTCCAAATATGATGAGGTACGGTTCGTAAACGGTCCCCCGGACTATCCAGTCCAGGCGGTCATCGTTGTCGATGAGAATGCCTTGCTTGGCGACCCCGTACGCCACCACCCAGATACTCAGCAGAAACAAAAAGAAGAACATATCTATCATCTGGAAGGCAAAAAACAACAATACTGTATCAGTTTCACGCAAGAAGAATTTCTGCACAAGCAGCAAGTTCATTATCCTGGTAACATCTCACCATTTTCCTCACTATGATGATTTTGGGTCCAAGCGTTCGACTAATTGTGAAGATGGCCATGAGACGGAGGCAGAAGACCACAAAGTCGATGCAGAGGAGGATTTTGCCAGCGTACAACAGCTCAGTTGTCAGCCTGAAAAAGGAAAACTTGCTGAGTCACAAATTATCCACTGGGTTGAGAGATTTTCTGAGGAGACAGAAAGGATACCTGAACGCCAGGCCTACAGAAAAGAGAAGGATGGAGAGGACGTCCAACATGTTCCAGAAGTCTTTTATGTACTTTATAAATTTCATATAAAAACAAAACCCATCGGGATCACAAAAGAGCTGAGACAGAAAAGAGAATTGAAATCAACACGTTAGATTTGCATGTCACTTTTTTACATTTTACCCAGCGGGTATTGGGAATTGTGGTTGTTTTAAAATTTGCATTGGAGTTAGAATTAACTTCAAACATTAAAATAGTCACCAAAAAAAGCAACAGTATGGCATATATGCCTTATTTATAAGAAAATAATCTCTGTTCATTCGTTAATAAGGGCGTTTATGACCCTAAACACCCATACGAAGAACAACGTAATACCAAACGTACAATAAAGTGCAAACTGGCAGTGCATGTTTTAACTGAATATTGACATTTAATATCAAAATATTGGATTAAACTAATTAAAATCAGTTTTTTCTCCCCATTAATTCTGTATCTATTTAATTGAAAGGCATCCATAAAAAGGTGATGCAGCACCCTTAGTTCATCACCACACTCTGTAGTACAGTACTTGTGTGTTGCAGCTACAGCGTCTCACCTGCCTGATCTCCTCACACACCAGAGACAGCAGCCAGATGTAGAGCAGCAGCTCACAACCAGACGGCGAGCTCTGGAAGTCCACCAAAAGCACCGCGGCAAACAGGAAGAGGAAGGCGAAGTAAGAAGCAATGTTCCAGTAAAACTTGACTTGTGGAGAGCTGTACAAGCTCGCCAATTTGGACCAACAGCTCAGAAGCTTCACCTGCGGCGCGCTGTGGACAGGAAGTCAACGTTTATTTTAATAGCACATTTAAAACTGTCCTATTTGAAGTATAAAGGTATAAAACCAATAAACCAGCAACAAACAGAACAGAGTGCACTGAATGAAAATGAAGAACTGAACTGGACACAGCAGGAACAGCACTTGCGTCTTCTTCTGAATGAAGCCCGCGAGACAAGGGATAGACCAATAAATAGACAATCATTAGTTGGATGCAGTATTTTTATTTTTGTACATTTTTCACTTGTTACTTTTACTATTAAACATTTTTTTCTGAAGTGGTTTCCTTGAACATTAAATTTCCTAAACATTTTTTACAATGTTAAGTGTGTATAGTGTTTGTTTAAATCCATATTGGAAGTTAAGAAAAAATTCCATTTGCATTTGACCTTTAAAGAATCGTAAGAAAAAGATTAATAGAATCTGCTCACCTGTTATAAAATTATATTTTTTTGTTTCCAGGGTAAAGTCAGACAAATAATTGCTTATCAGTTCATCACTGTACATTTTTTTTGCTTCACTGTACTTCTATCAAAACATTAAAATTTTGACCAATTGTATTTTAAAGATGGTTAGCGATAAAAAAAAAAAAAGTATATTATGTATCTGTTTTTAAATAGATAAATGTATAGTAATTAATATGTAGTATGTTTATGTTTTGTAAATTTAATGAAACACAAACCTTTAAAATTTAAGGACCAATTTTAACCAAATTGTCCAATTGTATTTGGTCTTGCTTGACTTGACAAAAAAATTACTAGAATCTGCTCAACTGTTATTACGTTATACATTTTTTTGATTCTAGGATTAAGTCAGACAAAAACAGTCAAAAATTCAGAAAGGACAGTTTTCAGTTATCGACCGTCCAACTGTGACCCCTGAGAGATTCAGCTGAAAGACCTGGTGCAGCTTTTACCAGAACCTGCAGAGATTTGAACAGCTGATCTGAACCAAACAGGTGTTCAACTGAACTGACCACTCATGCTGTGTTTGATGGTCTCCTCCTTTGCCACCCATCCATCCATCATCTTCTGCTTCCGGGTTGTGAACGCAGCAGCTTTAACAGAGAGACACAGACATCAATAGCCAGCTCTTCTAGGAGGCATTCGCAAACCTATATTGACTTTTAATAAGTACAGTAATACTTTTGTGTTTTTAAATTGAATGAAACACAAACCTTTAAAATTTAACCAAATAGTTTTCAAGTCTGTAGCTTATTGTAAAAGCAGTTTCAACGATCACGGTGTGATGTTTTGCAATTTGAACATGAACCTTGTGCATATCTAAATAACAAAAGTGAAGATTTTTTTAAATAAATCTTTATTGTAAAAATCTATACTAAAATGAAAAATACATGGGTTTAAAGCATGCAGAGAAGGCAATAAGGTAGGATTATGAATTAGGTTTAAAAGTTACATCTCAAGAGGTACTCCATTAGAGCATGACTTCCACAACATCCTGTGGCAAAGCCTTTAGTGTTCTTCTAGTGGTGGCTAGTAAATAGCTTAAGGGAGCACTACCGCCACCAGGTAGTAAGACGAGTTGGATTCTGGACCTCGCCTACAGAACTGGTCCAGAAGTGTAATGGAAACACAACCCCACATGAGCTGACCTGAGCTGACCTGATCCGCACCGTAACAGTGGGAAAGGGGCATTGAGTGGGGACACGGTTGAAGAGTCCTTCCTTAACTGGACAAAGAAGCTCCCAACTGAGAGACAGATGCTATATTTGAGACAATATTACCGGTATAAATTAAACTCGCTTCTGTAAAGGACCAGATAGAGCCATTCCATTTTCAAAACACATTATTGGATGAGAATAATTGTGCACATACGGCACAATGTGATTCGCCCAATATGAACTTCCTGTCACCGTCTGCAGCGTTCTCATCTCCTCATGCTTCTCAGTTTCTCTCTGGATGTGTTCTTCATGTCTGGAACCACAGTGGCAGTGTATGGATAAATCTGTTTTGAACTAATCTAGTTGCAGTTTTGACATGCTGGGTGTTGATTTAGGAAACAACTGACCTGAAAACCAAAAAGCCAGTGTAGATTAGAGGAAAGAAGACCATACAGACCAGTACTCTCCACACAGGGTTGTCCACTGAAAGCTCACCACACCAGATCTGAGTCAGCAGAGCCTGAGAAAAGGAACAAATACCGTACTGCTAATTCTGTAAACCACTGCTATATTATTGCTGAGGCTAAGAACCAAAGACTAGATTATATTTACCAAGTTAAATGTCGACATGAGATAAGCTTATGTTCTTCAACATGGAGGAATTATTTAAAAAAATTCTAATTCAATTATTTAAACATTTAATGTCATAAAAGGCATATATTTAAAATATTCTTATGTTTCTGTAGAAATAAAACAATGAACAAGCGTGATTTTGTTTCACCTGAACGCCTGACTGAGCCACAAAGTTTTTATCATCGGCCTCCAGCGCCAGCTGCAGACACGTTGTTCCACCCCAAAAATGTGAGAGCCGAACCAGCAGCTTCTGAGCGTGCTCCTCATCACTGTCATAGCACTTGCTGAACACGCCTGGAACACCAAAAAGGTAACGATGAGCACCAACCATTGTCAGAGCTAGACTTTTAGGAAAGGGGTGGCCAAGGCTTTTTTTTCAGGGAAGCACATACAGATACTGGAAACTATTCCATACAGTTATTTATGATGGAACATTCACATTATAACACAAAAACCCTGTTAATGTCTTAAATATATAATATAAAAACAGAAGATGCATAGAGCTTTCATTGTTGACAATACTGTACAACTCTGCATTGTTTCATGTCAATGCTTTGTTAAAGAATGGCCACCAGAGGTCACCATATTTCTAATAAATAGTTCTTAATCCAGATTTGTCGAACACAATTGATGTTTTATATTAATCCAGGGGTTCAGAAAAGCTTTTGTTTTCTTCATCACACTGATAGCTGCTGGACAGATATTTACACTGTATTCATTGTTGACTAATCATGCATCTTTCATTGCCACATGGGGAGGGCAATCAGGTTTCAGGAGTGGCAAGTGCCACCCCCAGCCACCCATTTGGCTCCGCCCCTGGCACCAACCCTGCTGGGAAACCCTCTCTTTAGGTCCGTTTCGTACCAATTGCGTGTTTTTCATAGTAACCGGCAAGCTCAAGCATTTCCTGTGCCTCATCTGCATCTCTTCCTTCTTCTGCCATTTTCTTCAGAATCTTACTGGCAGCCAGAGCAGCAGACATGCAGTCTGGACACTGTGATCACACAAACAGAGAGCGGTTTATCCACAAACCACACACAAGTAACTTTTATTTATATGTCTGTGGGGTTTATCACCTGCTCCCAGGCTATTTCAGCCAGCTCCTTGTTGTTCTGGACAATCGCCCAAAGAAAAAGGTCTCTGGCTGCATCCCTCTGAGTTTCAGGTTTGTCCTCCTTGAGTGGAGCCTGAGAAGCTGCCTGGCCTTGACACTGCTGCAGGTACAGGGAAGGATCACAGAGTGTAGATTTTTATACACAAAGTGAAGCAAAATACTCAGAAATGTTTGTTACGATTTTTTTAATACAATTTCTTCTAAGCTTTTAGTCTTTGCCGGAAAATTTGTCGTTTCCACTGCAGCCTCGGACGATTTAAGTTGTCTAAATTTTTGGGAAATAAAGTGATAGAGACAGAACCCTAAACAAACACAGTAAAGTCAGTGGTTTTACCATTTTTATGAATTATTAAAATGTAATGTTTTGTGTGTTTGCTCTCTCAAAATGTCAAAGTATTTAATACATTTTTAGAGGTCAAAATGCTTTAAACTTACAGTTTTGGTTGTAAACACGTTAAATTAATAACACACAATTATAAATGGCTTCACTGAAGCTCAGTATTAGGCAAGATCAAGGGCCATACCATTTATTTTTCATAGTAAATCTTACATTTTGCTTTTTCCCAGCTTATTTCATTTCTCAGTGTGTTTATTTATGATACATTTTTAGAAAATAGCACATAATGAGGTCTTGTAAACTAAATAAAAAAGATAAGTTTGACACTATTGTGTTTTTATCAATGTTATGTTAATTATTTTTTCATTTGCTTTTTACCCATTATAGTTTCCCACTAAAAAGGACATCTTTTGAAAAAAAAAAAGTCTTAAATATAAGGTCTGACTTGGAGCAAAAATTGTGCTTCTGCCCACAGGATTTCTTTATTGGTTAGTTGATTTTTTTTTTTTACACTTTAAGCCATTTCTTCTGAACAAATTTCAAAAACATTTATCTCATCTTATCTAATTTAAAAGAAATTTGTTTGAATTTAGTCAAAATTGCCCACATATCATACAGTAAATATATTATAGAAAGCCACTGAATCTAGATGAAAGAAAAATGTTTTCCTCAATGAAACTGACAGGTCCTTTTTGAACATGTTCACCTGGCACGTGTTGGAGGAGGGAGGATAGATGGGCTTGGTGAATTTTCCCAGCAGGTGGTGCACCTCATCAGAGACGTGGGTTAAGCAGATCCTTTCACATCGTCTTGCGTTACCTCGAGCCTTCTTCTTGTTGCGACCAGCACTTTTGACCCGCTTGGCCAGCTTGCCCAGAAAGAAACAGCTGGGCAACTGGTTGTAGAGCGCACACAGAGTTTCTTCATCCTGCAGGAAATCCCTCAGACTCACGCCGTTCTCCTGCAGAAGACTCACAAACTGAGGCCTGTTGCCAACCAAGGCCGAGAACATGGCCCAGTGGAGGTCGCTGGACTGAAGAATGAAAGACAAGTTTTCTTTTGAGCGGGAAAGATGGCTGACAGTAACAACAGTTGGAAGATTTTTTTAATAACAATTTGACTGAACTTTATGAGGCTTGATAGCATTAGTGTATTACTAAATCTAAATCAGCATTATGAAAATCAAAGCAGAGTTAAGATCCTTTGAAGTGGGGTTTTGCGGAAAGATAGTGAACAGTTAATATCTTACCTGTTGAAGACAACTCTTTGAATGGCCCCAGTTTGGAGAAGCAGATGAGTTTTGAGCTAATGGCTAGTCCTAGTTGGACCACAACAAGCTGCTGTCTTAAAATGTAATTTTGGTCACAAAGATCCTTTACATTACATTATTGCCATAGAATGGGTTGATCCTTAGCATGAATAGTGATAGCAATAACTGTAATTCTGAAGCTTTGTTCACTTCTGGCAGGAATATCTTAACATTTCTGCCCAAATAACCAAGTAATATGAAAACGGTGGCTGTTTAGATGTTTATATTTGTGCAATGGATATTTTTGAATTTGAAAAATAGAAATGACTTCTGACTGGGTTGACAAGCTAAGTCCAGGCAGGGAAAAGACAAAGCAGACTGCTGCAATCTTAAAACAACTTCAATCATAAAAAGCGAGCGCTTCACGCAAAAACTCTACAGGTTCTTTCACCAAGCCAGGACTGAGACGCCTTCTGGCCGTCTCGATGCGATTTATATGAAAAGATGGAGGCAGCACAGGGGGTTGTAGTCAACCAACGGCTGAAGCACCTTGAAGCCTCCAAGGGAGGAGGTAGTAACATACCCCATCAGCCGGCCGGCACATGAAAAGAGAAACGGCACGATGGTGTGCTGTTAGAAAAACATTTGCTTATATTGTTTTCAGTGCTTGAATGTGCATGTATGTTGTAATAGTGATAATGAGATTTCACAAATACTCTAGGGCAAAGGCGGAGTTTGAAAGCTCTGCAACTCTTCCCCTGGTTTATAATGAATTGCTGAAATTACTTGCACTGTATGCAAATGCATTTTGTTTGGGGTGGAAGCCACACGATGAAGAAACCTAAGGACAGAACATGAGATAACCAGATGACCAGAAGACGTCACAGTGATTTAATCAAATGAATTAACTTTTGAGATAGGACTTAACTTAAGACAGTTTAAAACTGCCTCAGAGGACCCTCTGAATATCACTTTTTGTTTTCATTCAACCTTTAGTTATACAGATTAATCACATTGAGTCTCGGAGACTCCTTTACAAGTGAGACCTGTTTTAGACAAACTTGAACTGTGTGTGTGACCCTTCTTGCAAGAGTGCTCTTCATTATAATAGGCAGGATCCTAAAATGTGTTTTAAAGTGACTTTAACAGCTGTGTTGATGGTCGATGGTCCGCGCGACCAGCCGGCCGCAGGATTCAGAATATCCGACATGACATCAACACCACTGAGTTGCACACCGTGCCTCGTTGGATTTTTCTATGTTGGCTTCATTAATTTAGGTGCACATCTTTGCAGAAAGTGAACGGCTTTGATTACTGATGTCACATGTTCCTGTATTTAGTACACCACCTCGTATTCTAGCTGTTTTTTCACTATTTTTCTTCTATTTTTAATTACAGTATCATTTTGTTTTCAATAAAAAATAATAATAATAAAACTTTAATTTGTACGCATCCTTTATGATTGCCTATTGCTGTTGTCGTTGTCCACTGTTGTCATCACTCTTTATTAAAATCTAGGTCTCTCTTGTAAATTGAGTCCTTGTGGCTCAATGGGACTAACATGTTTAAATAAAGGTTGAATGAATGATAAATTAAAAAAAGCCAAAGGCAGCATAAAGAGGGATTTGTCCTTGTGGCCATAGTGCATGACTTCTTTTCCTTTTTAAACTGAGGTTGCTCAAAGAACCATCCACAACAGGTAAAATAATAATAATAATAATAATAATAATAATGAATTCCATTTATAATGCACTTTTCATTAATAAAAATCTCAAAGTGCTACAAAGTGTAAAAAAGCAAAGATCAAAATAAAATAAGTGATAAAATCAATAATAATATCGACTAAGATCAAAGATAAAATCATGTGATGCAGATTAGGCTTGCTTAAAAAATAAATAAAATAAAACAAGTGATAAAATCAAGTAAAATCAATAATGATATCAGCTAAGATCAAAGATAAAATCATGTGGAGGCAGAATAGGCTTGCTTAAAAAGAAAGGTCTTTATGCTGCTTTTAAAGTCAACCAGTGACTGTGGAGCTCTCAGGTCATCAGGGAGGGAGTTCCACAGGCGGGGGGCAGCCACACAGAATGCTCGGTCTCCCGATACTTATTGTTCATCTTTCTGCAAAACCCCACCTTGAAATATCGGAACCATTGCTTTTAATTCACAAACTCTGAGATGTCCCTGTTCACTACCACCAGAATGGCACATTTTCTCGGTTATTTAAATATGCTTTCATCAATTCATGTCTAACAGTTTTGGAAAAGCTTTGTATTTCACATGAGACAGAAGTGATGGTAGTAAGCAAACCTGCCTTCCACTGGCTTTCCTCAGTGAAAATCTCAGTCTTGGCTATGTCCACTCGGTTCCAGGTTATAGCCAGCTCCAGCTGCCTCTTCCAGGACTCCGTTCCTCGTGACTCACTTCCCCTTGAAGCTGAGCGGAGGATTTGCAAGAACAGTTAATGTCTTTAGATTAGATCAAAATATTGATCAAACATGACTCTTCATTTTCTTTCACGGGACTCATTGGAGCCTGTGTGTTTTTTTCCCAGCAAGCACTAAAATAAAATCAATTTGTAGAGAAATGAATGCCCACTTGACTTTTGAAAGAAACTTTACATCAGTTTTTCAATGTCAACATTTTATTCCTGTCAGTATAAAGTTATTGAAACATGCATAACCTTAATAAAACAGTTTAGGTTGCGGGAAGCATAAGGCCTCATTTAAAGTTTGTATAAAGAAGAGGACAATCCGTACCCTGCAGAAGTGTCTCTGTAAGCTGGATTGTTCTATACTTCCCTTTTATCTCAGCAATCAAGTCAAAGTGTTTTAGCCAAGGCAATTTATCATCATAGAAAACATTAGGGGAGAATTTAATGTGGTGGACTCACATTGTTTTAGTGCACATGGATTTCTGTACACAAAAAGCACAAGGGCTGGTCTAAATGGGATTTGATGTGTCAGAATCAGTTTGGATGAAGTTTTAATTACATCAGAGACTATCAATTCCACTTCTTAAGAACCCGTGCCCATTAAAGTTATATACATTATGCTTGGCACCTATATTTAGTTTTCCGAGAAACTCTGTAAAAAGATGGTTTTCCATTAGGCTTTTACATTTTCGTACCTAATGCTGCTCTTCATGTCCGTACTGACCAGTCAAACATTTACAATTACCTTTGAATAGTGCCTGAAGGATGGCCACTTCCACATCTCCGCAAGTATCTTCATTTACTCTGAATATCGTCAACAAATGAGACATTCTGATGATGTCTTGAATCTGTGAAAGAAAACTGACAGAGTCAAATATACACCGCTCCAAGCTGACCCTCGTGGGAAACCATTACAGTGAATTTACGTTTGCTTTCAGACCTCAAGACTTTTTGCAACAACAACAAAAAAATTCAATTGGTATGTAAGAGACACAGTGCATCAGTAAATTTAGTTAACTTTAAAAGTCTTCACTACCTCTTTCTGAAAAGTAAAATTTAAGCTAAAATATAATTGTAGTTTGTGAAAGCTTGGGTGTGTACTCTGCATTCTGAGGTGATTTGAGAGAAAAGCACAAGTTTTATAATCGTATGAGACACATTGGGGGAAACAAACGAAAATGATGTTTTGATGTATAATGTATGGAAGCCCATTTCCGTCACTCTATTAAAAAAACAGCAAAAATTATCTCAAAATAATGAGATACTATCTCATTATAATGAGATACTATCTAATTAATTTGAGATACTATCTCATTATAATGAGATAGCATGAGTTACTATCTCATTATAATGAGATACTATCTCATAATAATGAGTTACTATCTCATTATAATGAGATACTATCTCATTATAATGAGATACTATCTCATCATAATGAGATACTATCTCATTAATTTGATATACTATCTCATTATAATGAGATACTATCTCATTATAATGAGATAGTATATAATGAGATACTATCTCATTCATTTGAGATACTATCTCATTATAATGAGATACTATCTCATTAATTTGAGATACTATCTCATTATAATGACTCATTATAATGAGATAATATCACATTATTTTGAAATAATTTTAGCTATTTTTTAATAGAGTGGCGGAAATGGGCTTCCAGAATATTTTGCATATGTCCAATATCAATGTTTTATTAAAAACGTTGAAAAGTTAAAGTGTGAGTAGCCAATTGAACAGACTGTGAAAAAAAAATTATTTGGGTAAAAGCTGTTAAACAGTTTAAACTAGTCCAGACATGTTAAGTTAAACTTTTTTTTTTTAACTCATAAGTTTATTTCTTAAGTTACAGAGCTCTGAAGAAGGCTGGGAATTACTCACCCATTTTGCCATAAAATCACATTGTTGTCTATGGGAATTTTATTTATTTATTATTTATTACGTTGTATGGCACGTCACTATCAATAGTCATAGCACATTGTTCTCAATACAGCAACATGATGTGGTATTTTGCTGCAAGATCTGAAAACTGACAAAAATTGTGACGAAACATGAACAAAACTGTAGTAAGGGTGACTCATTAACATCGGCACCCTTCACCGAAAATCCAAATTTTTGTACTGTTGCCACAAGATAAGGTGAAAATCCCAACATTTCATACGAATCAGTTCATGAGGTTTTGACAAACCTTTTTGGTCCATTCAATAATCTTGTTCTCAGAGAAGCTCTCATATTCCTGACCAAAACACTTTTTCATCAGCTGGTGGATGAGGGCGATAGTGACCAAGCTAACAGGAAAGCCTGAGACATGGGCGATGACATCTGCGATCCTCCCTGAGCCCTCAAAGACCACACATGGGGTGCCGTTGAGCATGGCGTTATAGATGGTCTGAGGAGACGCAAATGGAGGTCAGCTCTGAAATCACGCTAGGATGGAAAAAGAGGAAGCAGACTGCTGACTCACATTCAGCGTGCCTGGTCCTCCATTCAAAACTACACACACCACTGGAATGGTTACCCTGCTGTCTGGACGTAACACAGTGAAAGACGAGCATTAAAGAAAATGGGCAAGACGAAACATGACTTTTGAAAAGCTTCCCATAAAAGCTTGCTGACATTAGCTGCTTTTAACCTTTGTTTGCTAGATGCTTCCTGGAGATGCATTTCTCTAAACGAGTGCGCAATTCGATCTCCACTCCGTACTGTCCGTGTGTCCCATCATCAACCAGCAGGAAGTGGGTATGATTGTTGTCTAGACAGGACAACTGGCCCTGACCTTTGGTGTCCAGCACATAATGAGCAGGGAAACAGTCCTGCAGTAAAACAAGTCAAGTCAAATGTATTTATATAGCACATTAAGACCACAGAAGAAAACAGAAGAAAAACATGAACTCAGTAAACATTTGGTTGATAAAAGTGCGTAAACGTATTAATTGTAAACATATTACTGTAATTGTAAACGTATTAATCGTAAACGTATTAATCGTAAACGTATTAATCGTAAACGTATTCATCGTAAACGTATTCATCGTAAACGTATTAATCGTAAATGTATTCATCATAAACGTATTCATCGTAAACGTATTAATCGTAAACGTATTAATCGTAAACGTATTCATCGTAAACGTATTCATCGCAAACGTATTAATCGTAAACGTATTCATCGTAAACGTATTCATCGTAAACGTATTAATCGTAAACTTATTAATCGTAAACTTATTCATCGTAAACTTATTCATCGTAAACGTATTAATCGTAAACGTATTAATCATAAACTTATTAATCATAAACTTATTAATTGTAAACTTAATACTGTAATCGTAAACGTATTAATCGTAAACGTATTAATCGTAAACGTATTAATCGTAAACTTATTAATCGTAAACTTATTAATCGTAAACTTATTAATCGTAAACTTATTCATCGTAAACGTATTAATCGTAAATGTATTCATCGTAAACGTATTCATCGTAAACGTATTAATCGTAAACGTATTTATCGTAAACGTATTCATCGTAAACGTATTCATAGTAAACGTATCCATCCATCCATTATCTTTACCCGCTTCTTCCATTTTGGGTCATGGGGGTCGCCAGTGCCCATGTCCAGTAATCATTGTGCGAGGGGCGGGGGACACCCTGGACAGGTCGCAAGTCCATCACAGGGCCACATGAGACAAACAGGACAAACAGCCATTCACTCTCTCACTCACACCTAGGGACAATTAGAGTTACCAATCAGCCTAACATACATGGTTTTTTTTTTGGTCTGTGGGAGGAAACTGGAGTACCCGGAGAAAACCCACGCATGCACGGAGAGAACATGCAAACTCGACCCAGAAAGGCCCCTGGACTGGGATTTGAACCAGGGACCTGCTCGCTGAGAGGCAGCAGCTCTATCAGTTGTGTCACTGTACTGCCTGTAAACATATTCATTGTAGACATACTCATCGTAAACATATTCATCGTAAACATATTCATCGTAAACATATTTATCTTACGTCTTTATGCACTAACTCCTCCCTGTTGTGAATTACTCCCCATGTTGCCACTCCGATGACCACTAATTTGTTTCCCTGCATGGCGCTGCTCAGGGCGTAGTCCTTCACAGCCTGCCCCACATGCTTCATCACACCTGCGTGGGTACCGCCTGTGATGATCCATGCACCTGCAAATAACACAGCATCAACACAATTGGCACATTATTGGTTTTTAAAGTTGCTATTTTGGGAATGAAGGTATGGTAACAACAAAGTTCATGCTCAATCACCCAGGTATCAAATCCAATAGTTCTCAGTCTGGTCATCTGGACAGTTTCTTTTTTATAAAAAAAAAGAAACTGTCCAGATGACCTGACTGAGAATTACAGTATTTACGTAACACTTAAAGGGGTCTCATTTTATAGACTACATAAAAGTTTCTAATAGAGGTTGAGCAGCTGGAGCTATCTAGACCTCGATTTAGAGTTATTCAGTTATATTTGTCAAAATTATCTGTATGTCTGCATTTGAAAACTAAAATCTTCTGGAATGAAGCTCTCAAACCTTATTCTACAAAGAGCTATCCTTAAACCATTGCAATTCTGGTTACATATGTAGATGTTTTCCCTTTCTATTTCAATGGCCTAACTG